>CM067344.1:1590039-1735039 GCA_034190875.2 Urechis unicinctus | reverse complement strand
GCGTGATAAGCATTACGGACGTTAGATGCCAGGCAACAGTTAACGGAATTACAGCAGTCAGGTGCTGTTTAATGAGGCGGTCCAGAGCGACTCCAGAAGTAGCTTCTCCGCCCCGCATCACCTACTGCATACACGGGAGACACCTAGCGGCCGCTGAATAACCTATAAGGCGCCCGCTGGTAGCGCCATCCATTCAGTTATCGGCCTCGGAGCCTCCTAGCGGCGACAGCTGAGTAGCATCTAGCCGTGAAGTGCGGGGCTGAGTAAGCTTGTTGGCGGGAGCTTCAGAAGCTCAAGCTAACTTCTTTACAGTAGTCACGAATGTGGGCAGCGACCGGACAACGCGATTACACGCTCTTTATCTGTACGCAGGCTGACTTATCAAAAAGTGACGAAAATCCATAACCCCGCAGGATCTGTTCTTGGTGCGACATTTGAGAAAATGGGGAGAACATTTAGTGTCGGAAAATTATTTTGTTAAATAACAGCCACGCAAATGAGAGGACGGCTAACTTCGTGGTAATCATCAATGGAAATAACAAAAATCCCTGGAGCACTTCTCCATCAGCGCAAGGAAACCCATTATTAACGCTCGCCTTTGAAGATTAATCGTCCTAAGAAATCTATTACGGAGGCAAGCGCTTGTAACGCGACATAAATCTGACGCTTTTATTTGTTCAACGCACACAGCGAGCGAGTCGCCGAAACAAATCCCTCTCAGATAGTCAAACAGAAGATTACAGAGAGCGTGACGATATTGTAAAATAGAAGCATCTGTCTGTAGACCGATGCTGAATACTGACATTGAAATGGCGAGTGACATGGAATACGAGTTTGCGAATGCTTCTCTCTCACCGCTTAATTCGACCGTAGAGACGCTGTTGATGGGAATGAATTACACGGACCGATGTTGCTATCCGGGATTGGAAAGGATCATTTTGCCGGTAGTATTTGCTATCATTGTTCTGCTTGGCTGTTTGGGCAACATGTTGGTCATTGTCGTCGTTGTGAAAAACAAAGAAGTCTTTAGAAACACAACCAACTTATTCATCTTAAACCTAGCCTTCGCTGACATGCTCTTTGTGCTCTTCTGTGTCCCGTTCCATGCGTTTATTTATACAATGGGTTGGTGGCCATTTGGCGAGTTCATGTGCAAGTTCGTCAACTTTATCCAATACGCCAGTATGCTTGCCAGTATTTTCACATTGGTAGCCATGTCTGTGGACCGCTTCATGGCTGTGAGTTATCCGTTGAGTACCAAACACATCCGCACGCCGACCATCGCGCTGGCTATCTCCGTGGTCATCTGGCTGGCCTCGTGCGCAATGGCCGCCCCCTGGCTGCGCTACTACACCGTGCGCTTCTACGCCTCGACCGACACGGATGTCTGCGCCGACGATTGGGGATCAGCTCGCCCTCATAAGCGAACCTACTACCTCATCCTTTTCCTCGTTGGTTACGCCTGGCCTTTTATGGTCATTCTCATATTCAATTCCCTACTCATCCGACAGTTGTGGACCTTGCCAGGCGCCGAGGGACCCGGACTACGGGGGTCAATCCGAGCCAAACGCAAGGTCACGCGACTCGTCATCGTCGTCATCATGGTCTTCTTCGTCTGCTGGCTGCCGTCTCACGTCATCTGGCTGGCTACTAACTACTACCCCCGTCCTACTGGACCTACACCTACACGTTCTACTACACTAAGATCACGGCGCACGTCTTCTCCTACGCCAACTCGGCCATGAATCCCGTCATCTACGCATTCCTCTCCACGCAGTTCCGTAAAGGCTTCCACAGAGCCTTAAAATGCCAGTATTCCCGACTGACTTTCTTTCAAGGTCTGCAACACTTCAACCGTAGGTCGGCTCACAGCATGAGTAGTAACACTAACGGCAAGCAGTGGTCTGCCCGCATGTCTTACGGGGGTCCCAATGGCGCTACCACATACACTGCCGCCGAGCTCACCGCCATGTGAAATGCTACGCAAAGGTGACTTACCCGAGCAGGGCTAGCCGTATAATAACTTCAAATTACAGGAATGTGCGGTTGTCCTAATTGAACCATCATTACATTGGATAGGTTGGTTTACCATGTATTTATGTGTAATGATCGCATGCGTTCCCCCGTGTGAGAGCCTCCTTTTACGTCACATTCAATACATTTATATTCAGCAGAAGAGCCAGGCGGTTAGATTAATTAGCAGGTATAATCGTTCCCGGGCGGTTAACGTCAAAGGTTAACAGTTCCGATTACCTCTGCATTACCGTGAGTGGCTGGTTTTCCAGTCTAATTGTGTGCAGTTAAGCCTCTCCTGGGTCTCATACCATGCCCGTTTATCTTACTCAATTCAACCAATGCTCGGAACATGCCATTTATGTTCACCTGAATTGTGTGACTAAGCGCTCTGCATTAGCTAATGGTGCGGCTGATGACTACTTCACGGGGAGCGGGGAATCGGGGTGGGTCGATATGCATATTCATTATTGTAGCATACTTTCATTCGAGCTAGTGGATGAATGATATGTTGTTTAACACTGAACTACTGTCAATGCCCCCCTGTATGCATGAAATACTTATAAGAGGTATTCTTATTATCATTTTTGCCGATACGAGAGTCGATGTTTCTGGCTGTTTCCCATGATTACGAATAAGCCATGTCTGTGTATTACTAGCTATAGCGTGTTGTAAGAACTGTACAACCAAGTTGTTATTGTCTACTTTTAAGTGGTATTAACTACAACTGGGTTTTGTACATGGTGGAGGCAATGTTGTTTGTGAGTAACGTGCGATATATATATGGGATACACATTATTGGAAGGATGTAACAGCAGCTCAACCCAGCTTCTCTGCTATCGTCGCTTTCAAAGTAAGTTTGTGCCAATCATACATTTCCTCATGTTGTTGCGGAGCGAGACGTGTTCAACGCTTGACGTGCTCCGCTTCAATTGCATTGCTTGTTCAGTTGTACGAGGTTTGTACATAGAGTGAGCGTGAATGCAAGAGGAGAGGGATTTTCGTTTGTCAGATTAATTACGCCACTGTCTTGGGTCGCTGTTAAATAAAACTATTTTAACACATTGATCGATGATGCGAGATTCACCACCAACGCAAAGCTAATACTAACGGTACTAATCAAATGGCTAATACGACAAAAATCCATGGTACTGTTGATGGATTATAATCAAGGCATCGATGAAAGCAGTAGACTCAGCAAAAGTTACGATTTCCTGGGTTAGCATGTGGTAGAGGTTGCCAATGCAACAACGGCCGTGACGAATGAATATCGTTCAGGGGGAAGTAATTGAATATTCTATTGATAAGTTAAATACAATATGGAATGGCTTATATATTGCCACGATTTATGTCGGGGAAAAACCTTGCAGTTAAAGACTGTACATCAACTCCATGAGTAAGTGACCCACACAATGGAATAATCACCATGCATCAGCTTGGCTTACACAAAGATATATCGTAACTGTGTGACATTAAGTTAGTTACTAGATGGTAGCAAGATAAAAGCAAGGTTGAAACATGGTTTTCTTCGCGTTGTGAATAATTGCCTAGATTGCTGGTTTTGAGGAGCCATCAGAGACAGGATAACCACGACGTCATATTGTAACACTGACGCTTGAGAGCTCGTTAGCTGTTTTGTTATGGCATTTGAATCGATACATCGCTGGCTTTTGACAACATTGTCTGAGATCAGTTCACAGACAACCACGGAACATCGACGTCCGACCAGCGTACTTACAACTACTCAATCGTTATTGCCCCATCGGCAACGGTTGCAATCAACTGTCTGATTGGCGTGGCGCCACGTTCGGTTTCTGATTACTACTCCCTGATCGAGACGCCGGCGCTTCCGGCGCTAAGTAACCGGGTAAAAGGAATATGTTGTGTCTTCATATAAATATCATTAAGGTTAACTGTGATAAACCAATACGGTTATTTGTCCACGGAATTATGTCCAGAATAATGGTGTTCGTTAATGAATTTATCAATTTTTTAAAATCACATTTTCATTGAAACAACACTCCCTTAGAACACCACCATTTCCATGCGTCCTCGTTTTCTGTACCATTCCGATAATACATTTAATATTTTTGAAATTATGACTGCGTATATATGATTTGCGAATATCTTATGATAAAGACTTATTTTCCCCATGCAAGGTAATGTATTCTGCGGTTAATCATTGATCAAACGATCTACATAGTTAAAGGATCTGTTACTTGCCATAGTATACCATCACCGCCACAATGTTCATGACTAAATCCCATGAAATGAACACCTTCCTTTGATATAACTACTGTAATGAGCAAATTACGTGTCTTGTTTTTCTTTTGAACACACAAGCATGTTGCTCGGCAACTGCGTCGGTGTCCCGGGTGCTTGCTGGCACATCAGAAGGACATCTATGTAATTAATAGGGCGATATGGCGACTAGGATTCAACAAGCTTTGTAGCCTGGTAATTAACGTCCTTGTTAACGCAGTCGTTTTACTAGGCTGCCGTGGATGAGTGCGCATACAAATGTCTATTAGTAAAGGGACAAATAACCAATGAACGCGAACCTGAAATCATATCGTTCAAATAACCGATGTTATTTCATTACCGTGCATGCAATGCCACCTTTGTTGCGTGGCTATCGCTTAGTATCTTCTCATCCTAGTGCCAAGAATGATGACCTAAACGAGGCAGAGTTAACATGCGCATTGCACTCATATATTACTGTCACTGTTGTCTATATCAGGTATGTTTGATGCATTCCATCTACGACATCATTCACAAGACGTAAGTTGAATACAACCGTCGGGACGTAAAATATAACATAAGCTTTTATATACCACGCATTCTTTCGGTGGAATGGCCACTATTTATAAAAACGGCATCGATCACTGAATCCGATTCTGAAGAGCACTTCATACCATAAATATAAAGAAAGCACTTGGACAATCCCAATTATATATCCATAGCAACATCATTAAATAAATGTCTTATAAAATCGTTTTTGTGGAGGTGAAGGCGGAGCCTATTCGAGGAGAAGGTGGAGCCCATTAGAGGTAAAGGTGGAGCCTATCTTCAATATGAAAAAATCGCCCAATGAAGTCTCAACTGTAGTTAGGTAGTCTGCGTCCCAGACTCCAGGGGCTCCACTACACTTCTCGCACTAGAGTCTATGACAAGACAAGATCTAACACTGATGTGTCCGAATATTCATTCGACTTGTCGTTCATTATCGTGACAGCTCCTACTTGACCAATGAACGCAATGGTTGGGACCCGGAATGACCTTCGTGTAGCGCGTCCAACTCATGAAACTGATTTGTGTGTTTCGAACCCTGTGACGTCATTTCTGTGTGGTCTGCGTCATCTACATAGTTGTGGTCTGCGTCCAATAAGAACACACAGGATGACAGTGACAGTGTTTACGTAATACCGTAAGTTAAACAGAACAGCTGTGTGTCTGCTTCTCTCGCCGACTGTGTGATTAAGGGTGCTGCTCAGCGTGAAACAACTAATCAGGGTGTTGCAGAATGCGTGCCCGGCTCATTAAAATCACTGGTCCAGTTGGGCAAGTTGACTAGGCAAGTCACTTGTCCGACAAGACAAATCACTTGTCTCGGGACAACATTGGCGTCGAACACTGACCCACTCCATGCATTGCATCGAGAGCAGTAGCTAACAAGGTATAGTATAATGTTTCCCCGCCCCAGCAGGCACATTCACAAAGCAGTCACGACCCATCAAGCAGCAGAGTGTAAAATCCTTGTAAAAGTCTTTCAATTCCACGAAATGCGACTGTTGTGCGTAGGAGTCATTTCCATGTTAAGCAAGAGCATAAACTTCGGTGAAAAAGGTCTAAAACGAAGCGTATAAAAACAAATATTGCGCTGAATCATCGGAAACTGTAACACTGACCAATCAGAGACAATGACTCAAAAGTACTCAAGAGACACGGCTTATACTTGGAACATCCACAATCTGGGATGCTGGTCCACTTCAAGGGATGTCGTCAGCGTAGACCTTGGCGCGCAATATTGAATATCATTCACATGTAAACAGGGCCCGCAGCCAAAGCCTAGGGGACCTAGTAGTTAGGTTTGCACCATTGCACAGAGGCAGACATGTGACGCACTTTATTTATGTATCTTATCCCTGCAATGTGACCCAATCGAAATCTACCTGCTTCAGCGCGACAACACATTTAATGAGGTAATCAAAATATCATGCTCGATTTGCAAGCTTTTCAATGAATAAACTAGGATGTGATTGATTATACATCTTCTCTCCATTCTGTTTACATAATGGTTAACGTGAACGTTATACGATTCAAACACACTTGATGAACTACGTTATTTTAGTCAATGCATGATTGCAAATTCAATAAGCAATGAATCATGTTCTGGAGTAATTCATCCACCCTATTGCGGATAATATTCTCATGCGTCTGTTCGAAATTTAATGTATGTCTGCCGAATGGCATAGAAAGAGATTGATCTCAGCGTATGTTTTTTGTTTAAACGAACAAATCTATGTACGCGGATACAGCGCTTCTCAGATAATAGTTACCTAACTATAGTTATTGAACACCACTAAAGATCTCCCCACATTTTGGCGGTGTTTTCTAATCAAGGCCTCTTTAAGTGCATTATCTATCGGATGTGACATAAGCCGGAACAAGGAGCGTGAATTAAGTATGATGTCTTAATTGGCATCAATCACGTTTAGCACAGTTCAAACCAAGGTTGATGTACTCAGGGCCCTACTCCTATCCTAGACCAATAACAATAATGTAATACTTAGAAATTATATCTGTTTAACTTTGGTATAATAATCACATACACGCCATTCAATAATGTGTGACTCCATGATAGTAATGCACGATGACGACGTGGCAGATTAAGATAACTACACATAGAAACTTGTCAAATCCAAACGCAGACATGGCCGAGTGGCATTCTTATTTAGATAACGTGCATGAAGGGTACTGAATAGAGGGACGTGTGAGTTGTGGCTGTTGAGGGAGACAATGGGCGGTAATTATTGTACGTTCGGTAGGACATGGATGTTAATGTGGCCTTTGTTATTTCCAAAGGACTAACTACCCGGTGCTATCATCGTACTTTTGCCAACTGCAAAGTTCATGGCAACCCAATTGTTGCCCATAATACGGAATATGTAGAAAAGTAACGAGCGCCATTTACAACGTAGACACAGCTTAGCACAGAAAATAATGACGAATCTGCCATTCATTCCGGGCGTCATTTTCACCTTTACGTGATATGTTCTATTCGCAGTAGAAGTCTCTGGCACAGCGAAAGTCAATCTCAACCACTGACGCCGCGTTTGCTCGAGTTTTGATTTTGATGTTAATGCTCATTGATATGAGCTGCAGATGAGCATACGTAGAAATAACAAAGTCCAGCATAAAAAGGAGATGTTGTGAATGACAATCAAATAGAACGAATGTATTGTCACATACAATTGACACTTTCACGAGTGGAACCTCTATTTTCAGAGCGGGGATTTGCCCATTATGATTCCACAAGGCACAGGAAGTACCATCAACACACGTAGATACACTGTAAGTTACCAAGTCGTACTGCTCCAAATTATATCCATACCATAGTTTGCTCCATCCCCCTTAGTGCGTGATACCATGCATCCGAATTTAACATCAACTGTGCGGATATGATTACGGTCCTTCTATTTCTAAAACTTCATCTTGTATTCATAAGTACAAACAGATTGCCTAAAATTCAAGCATACCACAAACATGTCACAAACCTTAAATCGAATGAGATGAAATTGCTGATATCAGTAAAAAAAAAACAAGTTTTCTAGACTTATCTTACTTTTCATTCTTCCCCATTACTTATGTCAGCAAACTCTGGATTCTGCCTCAACGGCAGATATCATAACGCACAAATTATGACTAACGTGCTTTAATGTAATCATTCTAATCGGGACTAGATGTTGCATCAGGTCATTTATATTTGTTTTGCTAACCTTAGAAAACCTGGTGATTCTATCTGTATTATTAACTTTGCATATAACATGTAGACAGATAATTCGACAATTTGATGAGTACAAGATTTCTCGTCTTGTTAAGGATTAACATTTAGGTCATATTTGACCAGGCTTTATATGACTATGTAACCTTCCTCGAAATGGACCATGATTCAAAATCAATTGTTGAGCCCTGTACTCGCATACTTAAGCTGCATGGCACAAATAGACATGAGGATCAGGGAGCTACCTTCTTTGAGCCTATCATGATACCTTAGCACAAAACTCCTTTGCAAATAAATTGTTGTTTCATAGTAAACAAACAAACAAAAACCGAGGCTGCGACTTGTTAATAGGCCAGGCATACCATGAGGCGGATGGTATGGGTCTCAGAGAAATTTATGGTATCACACAGGGGCTAAACACTGCTTAACTGCAATCTACTCGAATATTCAATGATGTCATATGTATTCTGCCAGCGTCTACTTTGCTGCAGATTCATTCTGGTGACATACTTTGTGACATTTAAACTGCGCTTTGAACAAACTAATATGGTTTTAAATGCCACAATTTCAACATGTATTACTTACATGTCAGTATTTACGTATGCGTCGTCAATGATTGTCAAAGCGATATTGGCGTCACACGATCCCATTCTAAAAAATAAGGTGTTATTGTTTCTTAACGCAACAGGGGAAACACCCATAGCCAACATCAGGTACACTGATCTGAATCGCATTTACAACGGAACGTCTACACAAATCCTAGCGGCTTTAATGTTGCGCCAGGGCTAACATCGAAAAGCAATGCCTCTCACCATTCTGTCCACCGTGCTGGGTTTTGTTGATACATTTGTATGTATGGGATACTTAACATATCATTTGGACGTTAAGACTGCCATTGCAAACATTACCATGTATTCGTGATGAAATAATGACATAGCTTGGTGTCTTTATTCTAACGAATAAATGGTGTAGCTAGAGGTGCCCACCAAAAAACAATCAGAGGTAAGCCTGCTTATAACAAGCCCGATAGGCAAAAATAATAACTCCGCTGTGCAGTTTATCATCACGCATCCTTGAAGTTTAGCACAGTTCGTTTTACCCAAACAATAACAGCGGATATTTTGATAATTAATCTGGTTCGCCCTCCGACCAGATAACTCCTATGAAAAGTAGAGAAGTAGCATATAAAATCGAGGTTCTCGCGCAGTTTGGTTATTCAACTCACAGGGGCTGAAAACGCCTTAAACAGCCGCCTTTATAGGACCCACGGACCGACCAAACCTGCCAGGGGCCGTGGCAACCTACGCGGGCTATGCGACCACACCTGACCGACACAATGCACATTGTCGACGTAGAGGGTTGGAAGTAATCTTTGTGGTAGCCATGACATAAAGGACGCCTTTTTGAATCTAACAGGGGGGGTTGATTTTTTTTATAGTTTTCTAGAATTCAACCAGATCCAATAGGTTATTCGTCTGAGAGACCAACTTTCTGGGGCACCGCATCTAGGTCTACTGGTCAGGTGAGGTACTCCTTTATGGGCTGCCTTCCAGCACACGTGGTCGAAAATGGATTTCATTGCTATACCCTTACATGCCAGGACTCATTTGTGAACACCTGAAAAACCCACTTCCCCTGTAGAGTGACAAGATCGAAACTCTTCTCCAAGCGGTCAAAACACCAAGGGATAGTCCCAAAATACACATTGTCTGTAGAGCACAAAGAATCCTCCAAGGACACTACAAGCGAAACTCCTCGAAGGGGCAAAAACACAAAGGAGGGTTCTTCTACGAATTAAACCTCCGGCCAAAGCCGCGAGAGAAAACACCACGAGCCCTACAAAGAGATATCTCTTAGGTCGCCAAGATAGCCTTGAGAGCATAGAAAGCGCCTAAAGCACCCCCAGCAAACATCCTCACTGAGCAGAGGAATTACACTTTACGCAACCCGCCGAATTGTGCACATTTTGAACATTTATGCATTTAGAGTAGCAAAACATATTGTAGAACCTTCTTCATAGAGGGTTTTATGAGCACACACCAAAACAGAGCCAAACCCTGCTATGCCAATTGCACTATCTGCGACATATGCTGGAAGAGATACGCCCAACTAGATCCCGAGAATAACCACTGTACGCAGGGCATGGGAAAGCTTATATGGAGTGTAATGCCCGATTACATTTGCATGTCTAGTAGACATACCAGCCAAACTCCTCGAGGGGTGGCTCAAACAACAAGCGGTATTCTCATATGCAAGCATAGCACAAAAGAGGCTAATACCTCCCGAAACCAGCAACCGAGGCAAATATGCGGTTGGTTTTAGAATTCCCGCGTCTATACAAAATATGACGTTCCAAAGGTAGTAGTTTAATTATAATACATTTCAATCGTAAGGTGGCGCTACCGTTACACAAACAAAAGCTTTTGGGAATACTGGGCTGACATCACTGCGATTGTTGAGAGCGGATAAAATGTCTTTTTACAGAGCCTTGCCATTGCAAAAACTCGTCGCACAATAGGATTATAAATAGCGAAATTAGCAAGCATTCTACTAAATAAATGTCATACCTCGAAGCAAGGATATAAATCCGGCCACCCATTCGAAAATAACAGCTCGCAGATTTAGTCTACAATGAGGCGCTAGCTCGCTGTGTATGTACAATGAAGTGGGTGAATTTTATTTCGAACTGAATTTAAGGTAAATGTTGTCGGTTATAAGAATGCACATTAAAAACGGCGCCAAAAAAATTAGTATTTTCGGTGTCAATGTATCCTCTAATTTTATAAAATTTCCATGCCGAAGAGACTCAACATAATGACATTTCCCTCCCTTCACGGCCATAGTTTGTGTCAGCTCATAAATATCTGTCCACAAATCCAAAAATGATTACCCGCAATGCGTCATCCCGCATCCCGAGTTATTACCTGTAGTACAACGAATGCCTTTGATGCTATTATTGATTAACATGCTTATGTAGCAGCTGCACAGGTACTCGACAGTTGGCTTTCGGTATAACCTGGCACGAAGGCGCTTAGCCAAACACATGCTAAGGGACGCAGTGGAAGATTATGATGGCTTATGAAACCTTATCAAGGCAATGACAGTTACTTCCAGTTTATTCACATTTTTTACGAGGCCACCATTAATATCATTAAATACATTTTATTCACTGATAGCTGCAAGCTTTAGATGTATCCCAATCGCTATTGAAGTGCCCGTAGCATTAAGATAACATAATCGACGTAAATGTGTTTCTTGTTGGTGCAAACATACCCCAATCTCATCTTGCAAGGCAATGTGCCATCAACCACACTTGAAACCTACCATGTTAAATATGGTCAGTAATCCCATATTGATTGATTACGTTTGGTATTTCAAACATATAAAACAGTAAATATTTGTAGTGTCATATACATATTGCATCCAGAACATTGTCCGGAATGAGCCATTTTAGGTTAATCTTAATTGTGTAGTGTCCTATCAATGGTTGAGTCTTTATTGTATGTGATTAGATTTTATTTAACATATTGGGTAAATTTACCAATGTGTAGGCCAGAGTATTAGGTCAGTGCTAATTCAATTGCAAGCCTGTTTCGGGGACGAGACGTCTTCATGTGGAAGGGCCCGTTAGATAACGTATAGTGGCATTTGAACAGATGCCTCGCAAGTACTTTCAAGTATTGAAGGTGGCAGCTGAGAGAGCATTTCACGCAATGATATCAAAAACATGCCTTAACTGGACTATGTAACAAATACATTTGTTGCGGTGATAATATCAACACATTATGATGATGTACATTTATATCTACATAACAAAAGCTAAACCGCAAAAACTGTTTTCCAAGTTCATTACATATGGCCAACGTTCCAATGCTTGTATTTGCTGGTCACTCATTCGGTTTCGATTTCATACCATTTGTTATAACAACGGTAATTTCTTCGATTGCGGTCGCATACATTATTTTTTAAATTATGCTTTAAAGAGTAACAGAGGAAATGTATCTAATCTATTAATGCCACCCTCTGCGGTATGAAAGGCGGTGATGATGAATGAACGTTAATGCCATTCTCCGCTCGCGAGCAGACGAGTGTTGGTATGTCGAATGGGTCATTTTAGATGGGCTAATTCAGTTTAGGATCCCAACACAAAGACAGATTAATGAGTAATTCTTCAATTATTATTAAATTCAAAGATGTATTATACCATGGGTCTCTAGTTGGCACAAAAAGTGGAAAGCAATGTAACGGCATCACAATTATTCGTCAGCGCCGACGCATATGGATTGCGCAGTTATGACACCAGCTTGGGGACCTGATTTTGTTCGCTTTTTTATCTATGATTTGCTAATGTGAATTGTCGTTATCAATAGACTATATGACAATGACGTAGGTGGTCGTTACGCATGTTGGTTAAGTATCTAAGGTTTCATCAAAATTCATCCCCAGTGAATAACCTCTGATGATTGAATATACATGCTAATGTTGCGCTACTGTTGTATGCGTTGTACTCTTTGTAAAGGTGTAAAACAATTAACCCATAAATGCATATTTGAACGTCATCTGCTGGTTGAATGTAATATTGTGCTAAATGGATCCTCAGTAACCGTAACGGCTCATACACGGACCGTATGAAGCATAATGAGTGCACATAAATATAAGCTTTAGTTTTGCTTCAAAACATCGGGCACTCACAGACTAGTACCTGATGCTAGCATTACTCATGTTTGTTCTGACAACAGCATGTTGTATATGTCGAACACGGAAAGCATTATCATAACAGTCAATTGATATGGTTACGAACTACCGTTTCACACACCACAGGACGGATAAGTACATCACTAAAATCGTCCGTTTCATCAATTTAATCCGGCGTGTATCTTCATTGGTTACGAAACATTATATAATACTGTCCTACCTACACAGCTTGCGTCACCAAAAATAGATGATTTGGCTAATTTGAAAGAGCGATTTTGTTAGCTTACCTGACCTGTATTATGTTAACATAGGCAGACTATATCGAAATTGCTCGGTAGAACATGATAAAATAAACCTAAACCTTTAATATGGATCGTTTAAGAGCTGATGAACAGCTATTGAATTTCTAGCACTCGACTCTTTCATGCTCGACTAATTGTTCAAATGCGAAACAATAGAACCTGACCATTTCCCTTATGTGATAACCCTAAATTCCCTTTTATGGGTGAACGAATTCACCAATATACTAGATTGATTATTCTATTCCAGTAGATTTTGGTCATCTGATAGGAAGGGGTGCACTTGTATTTTCCACAGAAGTGATGGTTTTCCTCTCGTGGTTGTTAATAAATATATATTTTTTAAAGCAGGGTCCACCAAATAAGCGGATAATCTATTGCGGGAGATTTGTGACTCTAAGTAGTCAGTTACTTTGAACACGCGCACATACATTTTAATCCTTTATTTCTCAAATGCAAGAGAATCAGTAAATGGGCTTTTTTTTATTATATAAACGTCGAAATCGTATCAGATCATTGCTGACCGTTCAGGCTACCATATTGACACTTAAGCAAAATGACTCAATATATCTACGGTTCACGATTTGTTACTAATTTTATGCGGTGGTTATAGAGCATATAGAGCACATATATTATCACAAATATGACATTAACCATGCTTACTTAAAACATATCATGGCTGACAGGATTAGGTTGTTACTCATGTGTTATTAATGCTTGTTGGCTGACTACCAATTGCCATCAACCTCGTTGACAGAATCATATACAATGTATGGAGTTACACAGCTAATCCAATTATATGGCTGGGGTTGGGGGTGAATGACATATGTAATGCCGAGTATACAAGAGGTGGCAAGCATTGTTATTTGAATCCACTTCTGCTTACAAGAATGTATTTATTACTAACGATTTCACTTTAGAGGCTGCGTTCACAAAATGCGTGCATTTCAACATTTATCTTAATGGAGAATCTGGTAATCATTGTTGTTTGGATCGTTTCTGCGTGACTATCCATGGCTTTAAGAATAATTCGGCAACTGGCAATAGCCGTAAATGGCTTTGTTAAGCTACAAAGATTCATAGTATCTGTTCATCGTATTTTCCCTTTAAACGCACTAACACGTATTGACGAATCAGTTAGCCGGCGATTCCGACATGCACGTGCAATGGACGCACTTATGGAGCTTAACATACGATACCAAGATGAATCGTATATTTTATATTCGTCTATGAGCAGGATAATTGATGACTAAGAGACTTTGAAGGAGGCAAGGAATGACATACATTTACAAATATTATCGGTCATACGGTGCGGTAGCTTACCGATATCGGCCCAGGTAGGCTAGTAAGTAACTCTGTTCAATTAATCATCTCTTCAACGGTCGTAACGTATCGAAAACCCATGACACAATGTTCTGATTGCAATGAAGCATGAAACAGATGTGTATCCCGATACAATCGCATGACTTGCAAATTGGAGTGATGGTCTCGTGCAAAAGCCGCAGAGCATGGTAATTTTGGCTGGATTGTGACACGGCAAGTTTGGACAGCTGGTGAATGACAGCGGATATTGTTTTGCGGTTTGTGAAAGATGATTCGTATCAATATATTGTTTGTCTATCAATTTCTCCGACATTTACCAGTGTTTACGTTGACTGTCCAAAATGTACAATATGGCTCTTTGTGCTTGCAGCAGCGAGAAACATATACTTGTGCTACAAATGTATCATGCTGGTAACTTTTGAAATTTGTTGAATGTTGCGTGAAAATCTTTGTACCTAGTCTATATTGAAAGGTCCTCAAAAGAACAACGCTGCTGATAAATCATTGTTGGAATTGGTTCCGTCAATATTGATACCCTTTGTGATATATTCAATGCAGTTAATGTTTTCGTTAAATATAACATTATCGGAGTAATTATTGAGTTGCAAAACGTATGAAATGCATTTTTAATTCTTTATGAGTTGTGTGACATAAAACAATTTTTGCACTAATGGACTGGTAGAAAATGATGCCGACTAAAACACCATATTGGCTATATATCATATTTATATGCACAGCAATACATAGAATATTTGATTTTATTCCATTCCACGGTAGCCTTCATGATGTTTTATTGGTGCACCATTTATAATTTAAGTCACTAAAACATTTACACTGATGCACAAGCTTGCAAACCCGTTAACATAATTTATTTTGCCGACGAACATGATCGGAGGGATGTTGGTCTCCGCTAGTATTACTTGACCTTTTGTAATAGTTGATGATTGTGAGATTTGCTTTCGACCTTTTCTTTTGTCTTTGGACTGAGATGGTCGAACTTCCAAACGCGCAAATGCTGTTTTGATTAATGTGATAGTGCAATGTTTCTTCGGGGGATTTTTTTTTTGCTATTGAAAGCAGTCTTTGTCATAGGCATGTGAAAATAATGATGCTATCGAAGGCATTCGGGACAAACATAAGGAGTGTGTCAGTCATTCAAGCAACAAAATACTAATAGGTTAAGTAACATTTATTTTTATATAAGGCACTCTGTATCGATCATAGATCCTGATACAACTTAATCAGTATAAACGTCCCGCCATGCACGTGTGATAGCACTAAAGGCTGGCCCAAAGCGAAGTAAAATACACTCAGGGTTTGGTTATAAGTCATCATATTGCTGTCCTTTTGGCATATAACTCATGTGGCCCAGTTGCATAGTTCTATAATAAGTACGAACTTCGTACTTGGAAGGATAATGTCGACCATAGAGACCGATAGTGTTCCTACTAATCAGTATCTGAACCAGGCAGCCCGCATAGGCCGTATAGGCTCTCCCTTTGCTCGTTCGTTGTGGTCAGCAACAAATGTTAATGTCAGTATCAGATCCCACCAATCTCACTATAGGGATGAAGATTACAAAATGTCGTGAAACCAATTCATCATTAGCCATGCCTGTCGTGTTTGTATAATTGGCGCGAGGTGGTATATTGACTGGGGCATCAATCTGAACAAACGTACCCCTATGGTGGCGTTTTTACTAACTGCAAAGTACGCCCTTTAATTGAATAATAATGGCTAATGTCACTTGCGCGGACGCATCTGCTTCTAATGTTTAAGATGTTAGATTGATTTCCAGCCATGTGTATGTCACCGTAAATAACTTATAAGGGACGTTTGTCGGATTTGCGTACTGTCAACGATATATGTTTTTTGTTCATGGCAAAGGTTGACATTGAATCACATCGGAAGGTGTTCCACACCCAGAATGCCCCGGTATGTTACGCGTCTAACTCTCTTGTCAAAGCACTACGTCGAACAGATCCATCGTCAGAGCGAAATGAACGCATTGGTAACGATGCAGAATGGTAATAATGTTCATGCATTCAATATATATAAATTCTGCATCAAAACAGGCGTAGTCAATAAGCATTGTTACAGCATGCTTTGGAAAAACGTGAGTTTTCGGTTTATTAAAGCAGGCGTGTTGCAGCATTGTAAGGCTTGTGTGTGGAATTCGTGTCAGAATTGCTAGCATCCTGGACTGCATCCTAGCGGATGATGTATCGACAACTGTAATGCGAATAAATATGCTATTATTAAGATACATAATAGTACTCTGACGCGATGTTATTGTTATAAGGCTGCTACTCTACGCCTCAAGCGATGCACAAAGACCGCGTACAATAATGTGATCTCTGTCTTCTGATTAGCAGATGTCTCGTCGTTTGTCTAACGTAACCGCTTACCTACCAGAAGCAGTTTGGCTAAACGAAAATGTCTTGCTACCCCTCGGGAAATGATAGACATTCTTTATTCAAAGAAACAGATTCTGTAGTTTCTAATTGCCCAATACTTTCCCATTGAAGTGATATACTGGTACTGGCATGTACAAGCCATATAGCGGCGCTTCAAAATATTTTTTGAATTGATCCATTAATACGTTTTGTACTTGTTACCGCAAATTGACATCGTGATATTAATGTATTGGCAGCCAATGTATTATAGCACTCCCAACACGTGGGGAGACAATGAAATTTTGCTGTATCATGGCTTCCCTTGCTTGTTCTGCAAAAGTGATAAATAATGATTATCTCTATTTGCAATGGGTTTGTGCGCCAAGTATGCGACATCCGCAAATCTAAAAAGGCATTGCTCGTGTAAGCGTGGCTTCACAAATACTTTTCTGCTGTTAAGCTTTATACAAAACATTCATCGACACATGCTGACTCTATAAGGAACTGTGGGTTAAATAACCCGAACACATTCAATTATATGCAGTGGAAAAGCTTTGTCTGTGTAATAACAAGTAGATGTTCGCAGCAATAAAGAAATGTCTTGGCTTCATGGATAACTACGCAATATGCACTGAACCTATGCTTCCATACAACGGGGTAAATTGACAATAAACACAAACAAGTGTCCCTTGACATCGGAAGCTGCGACATTTAGGTTTCGATGTTATAAATGAGTCATTTATAAGTGGAGCAAATACAAATGCTTTTATTGTGGCAGCTATTGTTCAATAATTTTAATGCATAATATGCAGCAATACAAACATCCAAAAAATACTATTGGACAAATCCAAGCTATTACTTACGTCTTCGTCTGGTAAAATGTGGTAGCTGTGCGATGGACTAACGCCTTCCAATCAGTATAGGCGAATACTCTGCTCATTAATTGTTCGTCAGAATATTGCGATTAATACAAAAGGCGGGAGCATAAAATGATGCAATGATAACGAATGTAGCATTCATTTTCAATATGCCTTTTGATTGCAACGCATAGTCAGATTTGACCACAACATTATTCGGCAATTGAAAGAAACAAAACTTGCTCTCTGCTCAATCATCGAGCAATGCCTATTTTGAGAGCCATACCACAACAGCAAATGAGGCAGGCTTCAGTTTATGAATGGTGTGTGTGCTGTATAGGCATATATGTATGGTTGTAGCAAAATAGGCTTTCAAGCCTTATGGGCCTCGTGATTCCAGTAAGAAAACTTACAATCATATTCATTGGTTCAAATATTTGTTACTGGATTCACCCGACAGTGTACACATATTTAAACAAACGTATTAATCTTGGAAATAAGAAAAACATCGCATTATATCAAGACTCGACCCGATAATTCTCCCCGCCCCTCCCCTGCATCCCATGATGAAACAAATTGCTGCTACTGTCTGCGTGTTACTTCGTCGTTACCCGCAAGCAAAAGCACATACTTTCTAATTCAATTAATACATCGAGTGGAAGGGATGAATTTAATTTATGAATAACACTACCATAGCGAGTGCATGGTAAATGCGCAGTGATCTAAGCACAGTAGTTGTTGATGATATGCCGAATGTCTTCTTGTAAATGTTGTTTTTTGGTAAATATATATATTGTGAGATTAAGAAGCTGACATAGGTCTTATGGAATGTTTTGAACCAGGTTAAATCGAACTGCCTCTGTATCTGCATACAACAATATTCCGGTTATTGTTAGCTTTGAATATTCAATAAAACTATGTACGTGTATTGCAAGTTTCTATAAAATGACGATGACTTACCTTGGCAATGCTAGTCATGGCTCTAAGCAAGCAGCAGGTAATAACGTCATAATTAGAAACCGGAATACGCTGCGTTAGGTGCGCTTTGACTGCATATAACCATAACGCCAACACTGCTCATTTTTCTAAAATACTGATTACAGGTTTTTATCAAAGTCAGGTATATTTATTCTTATGTATAGCAAGACAGCACGCTCATTACACCGACAAGTTACGGTAGCACACAAACACCAAGCCATATAATTGCATTGGATAGCTCTCCTAATTAAATGCATTATTTTCTAGTGTCAGTTATTGCCGTCGTAAATACCGTGTTAGCAAAATAACACACACACGATGACCTAGTGTATACGCTTTCGCCTTCACTTGGTCGCGTCCTGTCGCAATTGCTGACGTAATTACGGCTAGTGTGTTCTCTAACAGTTTTGCTGGTATGATTTTTTAATTGTTGCCGGATGATTGCATCTGACATTCGCATGAGATGTGATATACGTATCAAACATCATACAAAGTGGGAGTCATTTGTTAAACCACTCGGAGCGTGTGATTGCTGCTGTCCAAAGGACCGTATAATCACACTACAAACACGCCTGCATGGTTATATGATGCAAATTGTTAGAAGTCATTGTTTGCCTCTAATAGTTAGCCTGAATATTATTTCATCACGAATAATACTCAACTACATTAACTTTTGACGGAGAGTTCCATCAACTCAAATATCATCAACGAGCGCCGAATGAAATGAAACTCTAACTTGCGATAACTAACTGGTTGCATTTGATGCAGAATGGCAAGTACCTTCAGAAGCCATCGGTAGTGTTTATGTTCCTGTCAACGTCAGATATGTACACGACATCAATATTTAGTTTCCCCTGGATCCTCCAGCAGCGGACCAATTGTATTCAGCGGATTTGGTTCATGGAATGCCCATCACAATGGTCAGCAATGAGCCACCACTCACGTAGGCTCTGGAATGATGTCCATTGTTATAATTGAAGCAACGACCATCCCAGGTATTCATCTGCTGCATCTAATGCTGTTATCATAACACCACGTACTTTTTACAATGATATGCCAATAGGAACATCCCTTGAGTATTAATCATGAGCAAAATATACAAACGTCGATCCTTGTATTAACCCGACCGTGTCAGACTTTGCCTCGTGCCGAGCTGCACAGTGCTATTTAATAATAAAATATGTCTATATAGCATATATTACATATAATTGAGTATGTCGTATCAACCAAGGGTTTCCGACTGCTGTATAGGATAATCTCTACACAGCAGACGGACATTGGATCTTGAGTATCTCGACCACGGCTAATGCTACGTCTGTGTTGAGCTCACGCATTCCCCGCACTTGCAACTTTCGCCCATCCCATTCACGGACAATGATATTGATTCAACGAATATAATATCTGAAATCTGACAGGCGACGCCCAGTCTGAATGAACCAAACAGGTAAGTCAAAATACGCCTGCCATGCTGTTCTTTTTACGGAACATTGTGAGTGATCTGAGTTGAATATGCATTTTGACATTGACGCGACAGGAAGATACTATACTGCTCGGTTCATTCACCTCCGTCGAGAGTAGTGTTACCTTCGCCCATTAAATGAGTTACAGTGCTTTGAGGGTTTTGCTGCATGACTAATGTAAAAGTCAACTGCGATGAATTTATTCCTATTATAACTTTGTACGATTTATATTTCTACTAACAGCACCTTTGAATCTGTTTTAAATCTCAAATATTGATTTCGAGTATATGGAGTGCGTAGGGCTCTATATGTCAACACCATGTAGCGTCTATTGATATATAAAGAATAATGCAGTGTTATAGATGTGTTTCTGTAGTTGTTTGAATAGGGTGAAAAAAGCCAGAGGACAATGTCCGTTTAATCGGCTGATGTCTTCATGCATGTTTTCATTTTGGTAGCATGTAGATTCTCTGTGTCAAACTAAACAGTAGTTTAAGTATAGTTTTCAATGAGTATTATGGTGCTAAACTTTGCCAAGTTTATTATATCGCAGCATTTTAACACAATTTGCTTCTATGAGTGCGTCAGATCTAATGAATATCGGCTGTGAGCGATTGTGTAGAACGCGTTAATGCAGTATGTTAAATGGATGAATCACCATCGCCGACTAAGGGTTTGAATGACAACAATATGCAGGTACATATTACAGTTATTCATTTCTCACAGCTGTAATTCCTGATACATCGTATTGACAAAACTGTCTGCGAGCAGAACGCATTGTCAGCTGTATATATCGGTCAATCTAATATTATAAGTGATCTCCTACAATATTTGAACACACCCTGCGGTATATCGATGCGCCATAACTATTATGGTTCACACGCATAGCTATGCGTTACAACTGCTTATATCGGCAGGTAAAGTCGGTTTCTTTCCGCAGGGAACCGACTTTGGGTGCGTGCTTAAGGGCAATAAAAAAGCTATAAAGGTTGATGAAATGAGTGCTACCATTGTAAGAATATGAATAATTGTGCGGCTATTATTCTTAAAGTGGTCAATGGTAATTCCTTCCGAGGGACAATGATGAGTCCATAATGAATTATCCCTATGGCAACAGCTACTGCAAAGAGACGTTTTGCAATAGGAAACATGCAACTAAACTATGTGTTTGGTAAGCCGTACATTGATTGCGGCATCCAGTATACCGATTTGAGAGCAAAGGAAAGTCTAAAGCAACTAGGCTTGAGTAAACAACGCAATCAAATATATAGATTAAAACAACGCTGTCAAGCCCAATAAACCGATGGTTATGGTTTCCGAAAAAAAATTCAATAACTATGCGAGCAGGTTGAATGCATACACAATGTATATACAAACAGGTGTAGTCGGTAGCGCGATTGCCCGTAGGCAACACGCAGTCGCAAACACAGCAATTGATCCAAGAAACGGAAGCTGTAGCTGATTGTTAGTAGCACATCAATATAGGGCATGGGTTACACATCATAAAACGTCCGCTGTGCGACAACTGGCAACGATTCTAAGGTGTCATCACTATCTATGTATCTTTTAACAGATCAACATTTACCGTAATAATTGATCCAGATGTCGGGCATATTTACACTCCTGTGGTGCACAAAATTCACTTTAGTCCATCAAACTTACTATCTTTTCGGTCAAAAGTTCTACTTTTATAATAGTCAGGTTTGTTGGGTCACAACTCACGCATAAAATGAATAGGCTTAATGCAGAACCGTCGTATTTTCAAGTCATGCAATCATGCCAAAATGCACACCTGTGGTTAGCATTCCAAACAGCAGACACGTTTCTCATCACGCGGCTGTAATGCAAAACCTGTCGATCTGACATGACCAGCCACATTTGTCATGTGTACCGTGTAAATCGGATAAACCAGAGGCTTGATGTAGGTGTACTAGTTCGGGTATATGACGGCAATACTCATAACTTGCACACCAGCAGCATGAAATTTTATATTTATTTAACATTGTTCAAATCTTGTATATATATATATTTACAACTGAAACACTTTCGTTCTCAGCGAAAGAAATATCGATATACTACAAACAGCATTCACATGACCTACAATCATATATATCTCTCTATATCCATTGCAGTACTCAGTATATATCAGCGTCAGTAGCCACCAGTAGGACATTATATATATTTGTCGATATACTATTTTATATTATTCTATATATCCTAGCGTGTCATATTAATTATCTCCATTATCACGATAGGGGTATAATTCAAGCTTCCACTACAAATCCACTGTCATGTAGACGTTCAAAGAGGCTGAGATATATTGATATACACCACCTAGGTATATATATATATATATATATATATATATATATATATATATATATATATATATATATATATATATATATATATATATATATATATATATATATATTTATATATATATATATATATATATATATATATATATATATGTATATGTATATATATATATGTATATATATATTTGTATTTATTTATATATATATATATATATATTTACGGATATATATTATTTATTTATCTATTTGTTTATCTCCATTCTATTCACTAGAATGGATCATCTTTGGCTGACGTCTTGATCTGACATATTGATATATATACTTATATAACGTCTTCATATATATATATATATATATATATATATATATATATATATATATATATATATATATATATATATATATATAAATACCATATTATTTATATATATATATATATATGTATATGATAATATATATATGTATATGTATATAAATATATGTATATATATGTTTGTATTTATTGATATATATATTTGATATATTTATGGATATTTATTTATTTATCTATTTGTTTAGCTCCATTCTATTCACTAGAATGAATCACATTTGGCTGACGTCTTCAGCGGAATGACATAGAACGTAAGTATGCTCTGCTCTCCATAAGGCTTGACAAACACACTTAAGCACTCAAAGTGTTTTCAGATCATTCATGGTTTATTTATCATTTGCGCTAGCGCCGGCATATGAATTGGCTGCGTCAATCGCATTCAGAATGGCAACGACAAGAACGTGATTACCCAACAAGCTTGCTTGTACTGTAAGCGGCAGTTGAGCCAGTACTCTACTGGAGATGGGTTGACGGTGATTGATTGAGATAATTGTGATGATTTCATATGTGTCATAGTCGACCTTGTATCAGCACATCAATACAAAGGCTCATTCGAACCCCCGCGCTTATGCGGAGCACCTGAACAATGCATCTTTTGAAGTGCTTTGCGCAAGTCGGCCATTTTCAAAATGAGGTAGATTATGATAATTATTGAGTAGCAAATACAAGTTGCTCTACATCTTTCGGTAAACTAGAGCTGCTTACGTATTGTATCTCAGCCATCCACGAACCAAGTGTTATGACGTCATTCAACGGAACTGGATGACCACCGACAACGGAGTGTCAGTTACACAGCTGTATGTCAGATGGATGGCACATACAAGCTTGGAAGCTCGTTAGCTGTTTTGTTATGTTTTTTTACAGTAGTCTACGTTGCTGTGAGCAAAAATACGATGACTGCACCGATGTGGTTGGTTCTTCGAGCAAAAAAAAACATAGTTACACTGTCATCCATTAACTTCTATGCTTTGCAATGATTAACAAAGATCATATCTTATATTTGCACACCAACGACAAGTAAATGCACTGCGTTGACTGACAGTGTCGTTAACTGTTTAATCTTGGACGCCATATCCTCATATTCATTAAATTGTATAAATACGTAATGGTATGCGAGCAAGTACTTGTGAGTTCAGGTACGGATAACTGTTTTACGCAACTGCCGAGAAATATATTTGTGTTTGACAAGAAGATAGATATTACCGTAATTACAAATATTTGAGCAGGCCAAAAACAATTGAAGCATTACATGTATATGTGCCCAGCTATGGTGATTCAAAATAAGCCGAAGTATAATGTAGGGCGCAATATTGGGGCGGATTGATTAATTGTATTAGGCAAGACTTACATGTAACAGTTACTACAGTGGTATTCACTGTTGGACACGAAGGATATTCCCACTCGCATTTTGCATTTTGAATCACGCGTTCATTTCGTCCGCAGGCGGATTGGTAGATTGCATTGACGAGGTTTGCGCCTCTCGTCAATGACCGGCACTTGAAGTAAGCCTCGTCTTATTCTACACGAATCCTAACATTGAGATGTTGATTTAATTAGAGTGCATTTGCGGATTACAGAGAGAGCTATAGAGTATAGACCCTACATCCGGAACCGGGCAAACGAGGCGATCAGCAAATGCTAACCTGTCAATAAATGCAGTATTTCCTGTAGTGAGGGACAACAATCAGTTTGAATGCCAGTCAATCGGCCTGCTATTAAAAAGGAGCAGATGTTCATGTAATGAGTATCTTAAGTCAATCGAACAATGCCATGCCACAACTGCAAAGATCAATAGCATTCGTTTCACGTAGAGCCTATTCCTATATACAATGAATTATGTGATAACGTGATATCAGCGATGATTAGTTTTTTTCTTTCTTGCATTCCGGAAAGGTTGAGTGGTCTGGAAACATTGGTAGACTTTGTAAACGGAGACAGGTAGATAGTTATCTGTTTACTTATGATGCAAAGATGTTGCGAATATTGACATATGCAGTCTATCAGGTACGAGCTCGGTGGTAAAGCCAATTTATCCAATTTATTGTTAAATAAAATGGCAGCAATATATACCATGAAATAGATTTAGGAATACAAGATTATTGTTCCATAGTGGTTTATGTGGCCCCAAATACAACATAAGATTAGGCACCTAAATCCGAATCAACTCTATTTTTGAGTTGGCTTGAAAGGAAACTGATCTGCTGTTCACAATGAATGAACGAATTGGTAGGCGAAAGGATGAATGAGTGTTTTGTGGTTTTATTAACAATAAACATATAAATAAAGTTTAACAAGTATGGATAAGACGTTGTAAATTTCTGAACAAAAACGGGCTGTCATTCATTTATAATTGTTACGACTAGTACTTGACTATCTGTGAATCTATTTTGTAGCATGACAGCATTTAACCTGACACTATTAGGTGGCCTGGTAAACCATGATATTGAGATCATGGATTTACATTATGCTGGGGAATTGTGATATTAAATGGAGCCGTCAAACGATTGGTAATGGCCAACAAATACCATAGTAAGGACGCCAACAGCTGTTGTACAAAATTGTCCGGCAAAATAAAAAAATATGATATAGTAACATGCTTCTCTTTATGCTTCGTGTTGTGTATGCTTGCAACCAATTACGTACGTAATACAAACAAATGGAAAGCACGATCCTGTCGGATTTAATGACATAACCTGCGGTACTTATGCTATCGCATAATGTCAATGTGCAGTGTTTCGCAGTATTAAACACGTGCGCATTGCTTGATGTTGAATACAAATAATCTTGCATAATGACGGGATAGCTGAAACAGCTCTTTTCGATGTAAGCCCGTTTGCAGGTATTCGTATTAGGTAGATAAAGCAATATGTGTTACAAAGTATATCAAATGAACACAGACATTACGAAATCAGTCAAGGCCAGACGGTCATTGGGTTTATGGGATGATGTTCAGCCACAAATTGACCGTGAACCGTAAATGGTTCTTTTACCTGTTGTGTTACATTGGAAGGGGCAGATATGTATAATTACCTCAATTACATATCCTGTGCAAGCCAAGTCACAATACCTCGGTCGTAATAGGTGTAACGATCATCGTTGAATCTGTCAGTTCAGATACTTCGATAATGACTTAATTTTGTTTGAATGTGCGTCTGCAAATCGAAAGCCGCTGCGTGTTATGATGGCATCCCTCAATAACGGCCTTTAAAGCCTTATCAACTCGACAAACTATTACTCTATCAAAATTTCAAAGACGTCTGAGCCTGGGGGAACTGGAATTCCATAAAGTCCTGAATCTACATGCTTAAATAATTGCTGTATGGTGAAGTCGAACGACATTCAGAGGCTGACGTACGTATACGTGTCCCTTTAAGGTTGTTTGGTCAAGTTCTAATTGATGGAGGTGATGGTGTGCGGTGGATGAGGCGACCAGTGAGTAATAATGCCCGAACGCAAGCTCAATAGACTAAGTGTCACTTCGATATCGTCAAAACTTAAGTCCTTGTTACTTTAGTTGAACGATTTGGTCGCTTTGGATTTATTTGTTATGTTATCAGGTGTGGTCAGCATGGATCACTCTCGGGGATAACTCATCTTTTGTGTATTTCTTAGAGCTGTGACATACCACAAAGGGAACCAGCTTGATCTATTTGAGGATACAAGCATCGATGCCATCAGTTCGTGGACTTCCCGGTCCGCCTCTCCCCGCCCCCTCCGCTTAACTTACCTTCGCCCAGTCACTTGCTATCTCAGCTCATTATCGCTGCCACACTGTGGTACCATGTCTCTAGAAACAAACCCTCGTACTATCAATGTTGTTTATGAAATGGTACAGCGAACTGCAAGCCGATGTTCAATGCACACGTGTTATTGTCTTTGTAAGAAGCTCTTGCACCTTAAAGAGGGAACTGAAAGGGAGATTAACGACAATCTTACTGCATCTCTACTTGGTTGCTGCTACATATAAATCCATCTAATTGACATCTTGTCCCCTTGAGCCATGGCTGTGAAAGCAATTGTCAAAGACTCATATTTGTTTCAACGCTGCTATGCCATAAAAGTCATTGTACCGTATGCGCCTCATTACTTAGGGTCCAGTGAACTCATAAATTCAGGTGAGCACAACCAGAGGGATATACATCCAATAATTACGTACATATATATATATATATATATATATAGATATATATATATATATATATATATATATATATATATATATATATAGAGAGATATATATATATATATATATATATATATATATATATATATATATATATATATATATATATATATATATATATATATATATATATATATATATATATATATATATATATATATCTATATATATCTCTATCTGCTCTCTCTCTATAGTCTCAATCTGTGATTTTCCTCTCGGTATTTGTCCTAGTCTTTGAATTGATACTTCAAAAGAGTTAAGCAGGTAATGCATCGGCACAATTGACGTCATCGGATGGAGGTGTCTATGAATAAACGGGACAGAGAATAGACATCAATGCATGCAGCCTGTGCCATCAGGTTTGGGATGCCATTACTTCTTGGCCTACTTGCATGCACGGCGTTTTTATCAAGCATGTGCGCAGTGAATATAGTCCTGTTGTCAAAGCCTCCATGTGTCAATCACATCAAGCACGTGTCTGGTTAATTAAAGGTAAGATTGGTGGCACAACAGTTGACGAATAGCGAATTACAAGTTTTACCCTCCCGCAAACACCTGGTTTATATATATACACACATAAATATATATGTATATATATATATATATATATATATATATATAGATATATATATAGATATATATATATATATATATATCTATATATATATATATATATATATATATATATTTACAAAATATATTTGATATATATGTATATATATATATATATATATATACATATATGTACATATATATATATCTCAGATATATGTATATATATACATATATCTATATACATATATATATACATATATATATATACATAACATATATATCTATATATAGATATATATATATATAGATATATATATATACATATATATATATATATATCGATATATATATATATATATAAATATATATATATATATATATATATATATAAATATATACATGCATATATATATATACATATATATATGCATATATATATATATACATATATATATATATATATTTATATATATATATATATATATATATATATATATATATATATATATATATATATATATATATATATAATATATATATATGTTGGTAGGATTTACCCTATTTCGAGTGCTTTTCTTAAATTTTCTTAACCGTTTGCTTGACCACGTCCGCTATCTGTTCGATGAAAATATCAAAAGTGCCGTGTATCATTCCGCTGTTTGTTTGCACATCATCTTATTGCCTTTTTGGGCAGGTTAAGTGTAAATGAAACGTTGTTGCTGTCATGACAATGGGAAAGAAACACATGTGAATTTTATACGAATACTTGTACCCCTAGCGCAGCACGAGATAAGAAAGTGATACCACCAAAAACTTTTGATGATCCCAACTTCAAACGACTACATGGGGCACACTGGGGCATGCTGATGGCAATGAAGGTTTGTGTCGTGTTGTGTTGTGTTAGCCACATATGTGGACCGGAAGAAACCGTTTGTGCTAAATGCGGCTTCAAAGAGACTAACAATAGCACGTCCGACATACGTGGGATGGAGTGCGCGCGTTTCCTAGAAGATTGCAAGCAACGGGACGTTACCCTCTCCATCCAATTATGAGCGTCTTATTGTCTAGGTTGATAAACGGATTTGACCGTGTCAGGTACGCATAGCTCTATTATCTACAGTATTTTATGAAGTAGGCTGTTTTTAAATGACAGACAAAGGATATCAGGATAATTGTCCAAAATATCGACATTAACTTTTTCGAAGGATTTCAGGACCGAAGCTAAATGGTTCTAAAATAAGTGAGAATGATTCCATGGCTACAATAATTGATGTGTTGATATGACGTCTGTGGAAATTACATTGGCCACATACTGAGCACATGATGTGGGTTACTCGAGACCGTCAACCACCGTGTATTCGTTGCCATTTAAGAGTCTACCATCTATATGTATCGGATATCAACACCGGTCAGATGTACCCATGAGTACCAGAATAACCTTTGTACTTAGATATTTGAACAAGACCCCGTAGATGTATTGAAGTTATTACGACCCATGTGATACCCCATACACTACATAAACTCATGTGATGTATTTGCTGGTGTAAACAATAATAATAGATATTTTCACTAATATCTAACTGCAAAATCGAGTACATCATGGCCAAAGCAGGACCGGTTTAACTCCGACCACTGTAAGGCAACAACTGATGGTTGGTTTCGTATAAGCAGAAGATGTTACTTGAGGGAGCATCCAGTCACTTCAAGTTTTCTGAATATGCTGGAATGCGTCCTAGCGGGAATCTCTTAACGACCAAATGTGACCTACCTTTAAGCGGAGTGAAACATATACTGGATGCTGAAAACGGATCTGTCGGGTTATGGTGATGCTCCTGACCATGAACCTTCTATAAGTGCACACATACAAAATAAACAGTGGACGACGGATCGGAAATGAGTCGGAATTATATTGGTAAGGGGCAAACTACACTACTATTGAAATGTGTCGGGGAAAGATGGATAATGTAGGACACCTCAAATGGCTGTGGATCTACGGGCTTCCGATAAGCAGACAATAAATCATAAGTAATGATGAATGTCATAGGTCGAGGAAGAATAAGGTGTGGGTTGTTTTTCTTATTCGCAATGATAACACAAACGATGTCAGTAACCGTCATTGACAAATGATTATGCTGACTATGCTAATCTGCTTGAAATTATGATATTACCGATCAGAAAAATACTTACGTGTAAGGATGTGTCTCCTTATAGCCGAACCTGCCGACATTAAGCTCTGAAAACGTACTAATGCAGGATAGGCTATTGCGATGAGATGAATGGTTAATATCAATCATCGTTGTAACCATTTGGTCGAACATACGCAATTCAAGACGTAATAACACGTCTAAGTAGTTTTCAAATAATGTATGATCTGGGTTTCAGTTGCGGAAACAATATGATGATCGTCACGTGTACCACGTCCAATGCTCTACTCGGTGAATTACTTTGCCTTGAATAACAACTTGATAACTGCACGATTAATATGGAGATAACAGGATCAGTTCTGCTTTGTTCCGCGGTTATAGTTTACAATGACAGCAAAGAGAACATCAGTGTCACTGGTCCAAGATCGGCTTCACTTTTTAAGTAGCAAAATATTCTTTATTTGGAATTTTCTTATCACAATTTGTTGTGCTCAGTATCTAACCGTCATATTTACTGTTCAAGACCAGCCCACGCATGTTGAATATGTATTGAACTGTCTGCATCTTATTCAAAATAGCTGCTTTATCTTAGATTTGGACAGAATGAAGGTAACATCAACGTTAGCAAAATTAGAAACATATTGCATGTAATTTGACCAAACTGTTGCTGAGCCTATGATTATGATACATACAAAAGAGAATTCACGCAAAGGACAGCGGTTTTATAGAAGCTAAGAATGATGTAGAATGTATGTTTACCTGCTATAGAAATTGAAACAAATTAAATGCCATGATTTATCAGCACACCTATATTACGAGGTGAGCCAGGGTAATAACCAAAATATAAGACTACTCAGGGAGCAACAAGTGCCAGTACAATTATGGATGTTCTACATTTATGTGAATATAACAAACATGAATATGGGGTTATACCTATTTATGGCTAGCGCGAAATGGCAGTACATTAAAGCAAAACATTAGGCTGAAGGAGAAATAACGCAAATGGATGTTATCTGTGTGTCACATAGGTTTAGTGAGATGCCAAAGGTGTTCGATTTATGTGCTCCCTATTACCTTGCTCTTAATTTACGTCTTCATTTTTCACTATGATTTGATCATTTAAGCATATAGAAGTATCTAAATAGAACAGATTTATGAGCTGCATAACGATATCAATATTGCAATACGCCATAGTAATTATTCTACCTACATCCGTGGATGCCTAGTTTATTATGTAGTTAGCGAGACAATAACATTAGAATCTTAAGAAATATGTGCACCTTAAAGGAAGCCTATCATGTCATTCAATGGAGACGCATTAACAACAGTAACAGTATAGTTCCGTCAAAACATCAGTGCGATAACCCTGCCCTTGTATTATGGGTGATGTGCGAGCTCGACAAGATGAAACTTATGTACAATGGTCTATGTACATATCTCCAACTGTAAAAAAAAGCTTGCCATTGGTTTGCCAGGGGTCAGAATAGTGACATCAGCTACCTTGTCATCAGCTTATCGGTCATCAGCTACCTTGTCATTAGCTTATCGGTCATCAGCTACCTGGTCATTAGCTACCTGATCATCATTTAACCGGTTTTCAGGTAGTTTGTCATCAGTTATCTGGTCATCAGGTGCCTGCGGATCAGCTTCCTAGTTATCAACTACCAAATCATGAATTACCTGGTCGTCAGCTACCTGGTCCTCAGGTGCCTGCTTATATGCTTCCTGGTTATGAACTACCAGATCATATCTGCTCATCAGCCTTCTGGGTATCTGTCTTCTTTTCTTCAGGGCTTCGAGTCATCTGTCTTGTGGTCATTAGCTTCTTCGAAATACGTTCTCTGGCTTTCCGGTACCTAGTGGTAAACTCTTCATGCCACTCTGGCAATTAGTAACCGTAACCTACCAATATCGATGGAATGCTAAGATTACCTGTCGCTTATATGTAATTCCTAATGCGCAACAGCTTTCAGAAGTTATGATTTATTTCGCCATTTTGTTGTCACTTGAAAGTATTGATGTACTGTTTAGTCTCTTGTTAAAATCTCGACGTATTGTTGAATATAACTATACAGATTGGACTCGAGTTTTCAAAACAGAACTTTACGATTATTTTACAATTTATTTGTTTGAACTCTTCATTAGTTCCCCAAAGATAAGTCAAATATCTGACAATACCATAAAGCTTTGGGTTATATGCAGCATTTGTAACATCTGAAGGGTCATCAAGCGAATAAACGAAGGCCAAGATGTTGACAGAATATATTTTCAGAGCGAAATGAGCGTGTTTGTAAATGATCATTCGGTGATTAAGGCTGCGTTCAATTTGATAGGCTATTTCGGAATAAGATATGAATATCAGGGCCACAGAATAGTGGCAAAATTTTAAATAGCAGTCCACTACCTATTTCGTGTATTCTTATCGTGCACTCGGGGTTGACACTATTGCCATCACAGATGAAATCACAGACACAGTCTCATTCAGGATACCCATGTATACTGAAAAGTGAAAAAGGCAAGCAATTATCTTATATATGCAAATTTAATTGCTTGACAATAATCATGAACGCAACAACGTCTCAAAAAGGCAGTTTAGATACACGGCTGCAGGTTTTAAATCATCAGGTCACATTTATATAAGAATTAACTACCGCGTAACATTTGAAAAAAGGTTTTTGTTCAATATACAGAATCAACAAGCGACCAGGATATAAACAAAGAAACATATCTATTATAGCGTCCTCACATACAATTCATCAATCATAATGATCCCTTATTTGTCGCTACAAAGTTCAATGTACAACTAAAAAGCAGAGAACCCAATGCCATAACGTTTCGCCTTTAGTTATAAATATGTTTCAGTTGGTGATTAGTGTTTTTATCAAGATTTAAGAATAAAATATATAATCCATGTTGCAGACAGTTAGCCATAGCTATTAAAGTCTATCTCGCTATTTAAATTGACCAGTATTATGTGTATGCTAAATATTTATGAGTACAGAATTCATGAATTACACTTCGAAACTACGCTTATGATTTATCGATTCTTTTCTCAAATATACCCAAACTGTTATCGATGAGGTTGTTGAAAATCTATATCACAATATATTAATCAGGGTTATCTCTTGCATGTGTTAAGTATTAACCAGTCAAACAACCACAGCTAGTACCACAATGCACCATAACTAATGTGGTAAAAATAATATAAAGTAGGCATATGTACTTTCGTGAATTAACCGAGCAGCATACTGGTACTGAATCCTCCTGAGAACCAATAGCCCGTGCAAATGCCCGCGTTTGACTCTATGAAGTCATTAAAATGTAATTATTGGTTTTCTTCTAATGGATTCACTATTTATGGAATAGAGTGTTTTTATTCCATCCAAGTATTACAAGATTTCCTCAACATGGGGTTCATTATCTGAGGCGGAGCTCAACTATTGCATTATTTAACTAAGTTGACATCTTTCAAAGTGCCATACTGTAAAGTTTGCATTGCAAATAATGTAGCCTACTTTCCTAATATTCATTAATACTTAATGTGAATCTTAACTACGTTGTTCATATTGTGAAGTTAAAGAAAATTCACTATAACATGACAATTCGTGAATAACTGCGTTACTGATCTGGAAACTCCCACCCACTATGTTCATCCCATAAACCATTCCTAATTCAAATCCACCGCAAGCCATCTCGCTCTTTGATAGACTAACAACACCCTGTCCGAAGCGTTTGCGCATAATTCCCAGCTTCGTTTTTACAAAAACAGCTTGCTGCGTAAATAATTTAAATAACCCGATTAAAATTGGTGTGTCATAAATAACGAACGTCTGATTATGTTTTGGTTCATTTTAAAAACATACATGTTCTTATTCATATCTGTGAAAGCATTTTCCTGGAAATATTACTGCCATTTTTAAGTTTGAGCTTGCGAATTTAGCTGATTCAGAGTTGAGCACGCTAAGAGACACGATTCTTTTGGATATGGCTCAGCTTGCCGTCTTAACAACCTGAGTTTATGGAAACGGCCCAAGTTCGTAACTTTTCTTAATGAAGCCATCAGACGATAATTAACACGGTTGCGTTCTCTCCGCAAATAATCATTGAGAGTAGATATACATAAGAACCATTAGATCATAGGTAGAACTTAAGATAATCGCAGCTAGTGCATCGTCTCGATAAGTCCATCATTATGCCACATGCTGTGATAATAAAATAGGCCTGCTGAGAAGATACAAAATAAAAATGAACGGTGACGCATCATTGGACTTGATGATATGTAAGATATGTCAGGTGATGAAGCATTACTGTTGTGTATAAATAATGTGTTAGCGATACATTATGCGTGTGACGTGCTTACAAACGGTTGCAGCAAAGCAACGAGCAGCGCCGTTTGGTTATATGACGGCATAACACTTATCAATCTAAATGAGAATGTATGCAATATCGATTTTTGAAAATTGGCAAATCGGTCTATTCACAATATTGGTTGGTTCCAATCATCATTTGTTTTGCAGACGGAATACTCCTTTTCAGAAATATTTTGATGTCATACGCAGTCGAGGACACGGGTAATATCAATAAATATGATGAGCCATAACGGACTCGGCATGACTGACAAATGGAGTACTGGCGATGATAGTCTAACGAGCGCTGTAGTCGGATTAGTCAAGGTGTACATAGCTTGTCTGTAACCTACATATTCACCGATACAACAGCCTACAGTCCTTGAGTAATTAAAAAAATACCCATTTACGTGTCATATAATGTTGATGTATTTTGTGATTGAATCGGATGTTGTTCAGCCTGGAACAATACCATTCTGTTGAAGATCGGGCTACAAAAATGTTATGGGTCAGTCTATTTTTTCACTGTCCGCCCTGTCAGTAACTAGGTAATTACGGTTAACTGCCAACTCTATCAGATAAGGACGTTTTACCCATTTAGCGGTCATATATTGGGAATTTAAGTACCAGACAACTTGAGTTTCAATGGGCCCAAGCTGGGTTTCTTTCTAATATATGAAGCACCAGATCAATCGTTTGTTGCAATACAATGCATTGCCTTACAAGAGAAAGAGAGAGAGAGTTCCACACTATTCCGCAACATGTGTGCGACCAAGTGATGGATAAATGTGGGCGATTCCTCGTAGCTTCCTAAATATACATACTTTTGGATATTCTAGCGGCCACTAGTTTGATGTGTTCCTTTACAATAAGTTTATTATCATTCATGGCACCGCATATTGACGATCATATATTTAGTTTTGATATATACTAAGCGACATTTTATTAGTATGCACCATGCTGTGAATTGGGTTAGTTCTCTTTATACCGTGGCTACAGCTTCATGGCAGTTTTTATCGATGTATTTGATTGTGGTGTCACCGGTATATAATATGAATTGTATTGGAGTCTGTAATATATATGCGGTTGAGAGCATATGTTGTAGCATGTTAGTGCAGTTGACGTACGTCTTCAAAACGCAACGATATGTCTTCTACCGGAAGAGAGGATTGAAACGTACGATTGTGATATTTCTAGCATCAGTGACTACTCGTTTGTACGTTATAAATAGATTTTACAACATCAGAAACCCCAGATAAATAATTTCAGTGTTATTATTATATCAGTGTTTATTAAGTCCCTTGAATTATAAGATATGGTGCGATTTCTTTGGGGGCTCAGAGATACATAACAAATCAGCACAAATTATGTAACCGGGTTGTCTATGATGTATTCTCAGCCGTATCAGTGAAATATGCAAGAATAGAATTGTACTTGCAAGTAGCTAAATCTACGTACCTTACTTGCATGATTTGTACGCGTTCGGATTCATGCGTCCCTTCCCTTAATAACAAATCCGTGTATCACTGCGGGCATTGTGCCCCCTTGGCAGTTCATCCAGCCGATCTAATGTAGTTTTGATGAGCCCTTTGGGTTAACGTTACTGTTTATGATAGCTTCCCCGAGAATCGGCTTCTTGCTGTTGATTACCTCGTGCAAGAAGGTCACGGAATATCCTTACACGTCCTCACATCACGTGCATAAACACCATGAGGATGGTGAGTCTTACGTGAGGGGAGATAGGACGAGAAATTCTGTAGGTGACAACAGACCGAGCTGAATTGGAACATTTCGTTAAAATAAGATACCACATGGTAGTGCATGTTGTGTGGAAGGATAAAATATCTCAACAGGACAAAAGGATAGCGCTTGGCAGTCACTCAATTTTCCACTATTCTCTTTAATTCAACCTTTTTTGCAAGATATTTATCTCATGAAACTTTTGGTAAAGACTAATACAAACCACCCTTGCATTAAACAGGGCGATATATTACTTATAATGATGTTTTCAGTTGATGTTTTCAATGATAACTTATGTGAAATTGCATGATATTATTTTTCACAATCGGGCAGTAATGGGCTTGTTTTGTTTTATGCGAGTATCTCCTTCTGTTGTTATGATGATGCCAAGAAGGAGACGGACTCGGACAAAACATAGGACAAAAATTATTAAAATGATGCAGAGAAATATTTTGCGACCTAAAATTTTTATTTTCTATTTCCGAACAGGCTTAACTTAGCCATAGGTTTATGCCAGCGAACGTTGCAAATTTGATCGAATCGCTGTGGGCTCAATCAAACATATGAAGTTTGATTTACGAAGTAATTTCTACACGGTTGGTGAATCAATTTGGGGTTATCCTCGCGAGATTCCGATGATGCATCAACCAAGATGCTTTCTGCAGAACATTTCAGTTATCAGTGCAGGGATTGAGCACGTGATGCTGTTTACTTGCTATATTTAGATTGTGGGAAGTTGCTTAGCGGTGATGATTCCGTGCAATGATTTATGAATGACTTCTTCACTTAGCTTCGCTTATCGGAAATAGCGTTTCAATTCTCAGATCTCAAAATTACTGTTTTAAAGTTTTGACAAACCGTAAGGTCAAAATTAGTATAAGAAATATTCGATGGGAAGCAATCAAGCAAACAATTTGGCCCAATATGAGCCTCGAACAGTTCCTGCTAAGGATGATTTATCTACATACAGGCGGTAAACGCATTTGTTTATCAACATGTTCAAACGTAACCTTAATTTGTATATAAATGATCATAGGCAACATGTCCAAAGTGAAGACCCCTTTTTCTTTAAAGCCTCCCTACATATCGATGCCTATAAATTACATAAGCCATTTATTTGTGGTCTCTTTAGGGGCTTCCCTGAGTCCACTGCGATAAGCAGTAGAAGCTGAGAGTACTCTTTTAAATTCTACTAAGTTATCGCATTAGAATATACCTAAAATGACATAGGCGTTAATGCGCTTAGCAATTAAGTCTATAACTACTACATCAGAGACCAACCACTCTCGTGCAAATGACTTATACGGATACATGTGAAAATGTTCAACAAGCATTAATTCGTGCTTCAAGGTCTGCATATTATGTGTTATGTATATGGTATTTCTCAACTACGGATGAAAATTATTGGTCTATGACACCGAGATACAAGACAAATTGCTTAGGTGCGTTCTTGGATATTCACGTAACAGACAGTTTATAAGTTAGATATCTATCCCACATAGGATTGCGTGTGGATTATACCGTAAGTCGTGCTGCAATGAACGACATATAGGATGCGTAAGGTATGTAGCGCATTTATTTTCTTAGACATATTAGCGCTTGCGTTATCTTAGCAATTTTAAACGTCATACGTGTTATCTTTTTCAGTATCGCATTCACATTTTCTCTTTCTCAGCGGAATGCATGGCGTTCAAAAGATGGCAGGTGCCTTTATACACAGACGCCAACCGCTAAGAGAGAACTGCCCGCACGTTACGTTGCATTCGATAGTCACAATGTGGTTATATCACTTCATAGAATGCTATTTTGTCATTCCAGAGGCAACGTGATGAGATTTTGAGCAATAGACATAGTGCTGGTAGGATTGTATCATGCTAAATCAATTTTGTTATGGGCTATATTACAATTGCAATCTGTATGCAAATAAACAATTCTTATTCTCATCTGCTACCTTAAGTACATCTGGAATGTAGCGCTAGAAAAAATTCTCAGAGATAGGTTTAAAGGGATGGGCTGACACAATGTGTAATTGAACTGGCCTTGAGTTATGGGGAGCGACATAGAGAACATTCATTTCATTATATTAATAACGGTAAAAACACACGATATATATAGACCATTTTAATATGATATTCCGGTCTTTATAACGTACAAAAATAATTTTACGAATGATTTCTTTGAATTATGAATTTTATGGGAAAATCAAATCTTAACAACTAACCATTCGTTGACTAAACCTGATAACCACAATATATTCCCTACAACCATATCTACTTTGGCCCAAATGGTAAAAAAAATGTTTAGCATGAGTGAAGAATATGTTAAGCTGAACTATCAAAAGATTTAATACCGAAAACTGTATTTTTCACATGTCTATTTTGAACTTTGAATGAAGCGCATCAATGGCTCATGATGATCACATCTACAACTAATATTATGATTCCAATCCATGATGTCGGAAAATGGTTTATAAATGTCGATATTCCGCAAATATACGCGAATATATATTGACATGAAATGTTTGACTTATACGTAAATATTTTCGTGGACGACCTTTAGAGGACACAACAATATACCTGGAATAAAAGGTATATATATATATATATATATATATATATATAGATATATATATATATATATATATATATATATATATATATATATATATATATATATATATATATATATATATATATATATATATATATATATATATATATATATATATATATATATATATATATATATAAATTTGGGTTGGAAACACAGTCTACACTCCTCACTTTTTTTCTAATTTCAGCAGCGAGTATAATATTTATGTGTAGAGATATTGGCAGCAATGAATAGCTATACATTATAAAAAGTAGGCGAACATCAACCAGCAATTTTGTCTTATCAATGCACCAAACAAAGATTTCACTGCTGTAAAAAAATGTCATGGATGCTCTTACCTCTCTTATCAAATCATGCAGGATATTGCTTCATCGTGAATTGATTCTACCCGGCGCTTCTTACATGTCTCCGCTAGATGGCGAACTTTAAATTACGATAAGTATAAATGTTAAGCTAATACCTATAAGAAATACCTGGTTTGTAAGTCGTATAACAATCTATATAGTACAGAAATGTCATGTCCTTCAGCGCTCACTCACTAAAGCATTTAAATAAAAAATGGGTTCATTGGACTGACTAAGCATGTTGGCTTGCTTGCACTTAGTCTAACCCTCGTTGCCTCTCCAGCTAGTCATTCATAAAATCCTTGACTCAGAATGTTTTTAAGGCGAAAATCATACCTTACAAAATTATTCTGCTATACAGCTGCCATGATTAAAGTTGCTATGAAATTCTAAATTTACTTATCCTTTAAAAAGCTTCGGAAGATCATGGCTTTGGAAAATGTACAAGTTAACTATAATCAGCAGGTAATCCAATGGTTTTAAACAACCTAAGCGCCACATTAGCCAATTGTTAAAAACGTTCATGCGTAAATAATGTGAAGGTTTTCATAGGGTTGGACGACAGAATTAAGCATAGGAGTGATTCAGGTGTCCACCATGTATAGTTAATTGGTTGTTCAGAGAGGGAACAACAATTGACCAGTTAATGCACTCCTTACGGTACCGCACGCATAATGCCACATGGTGGCATTGATGAGATTGGTAAAAAAAAATTAGATACGCAAAATATCGAATATAAAACATCAGCGAGGTAACAGTAAACCCTTGATGACAAGGCAAGTACATTAGATGCGAAAGATAACTGTTTATGGCAACCCGCAGAAACCATATATAGCCTCATCAATTACATATTTCGAATTCGCAATGCTCTGTAACCATTTATCGTGCTATTTGATATTGTCACAGATAATACATAATTACGTTTCGTAGTAGATATTAGGGGTTGATCCCTTACGTTGTAATATATTGGGCGATTTCGTCCAGCAGCCTTACAATATGGGCGTGGTTTAGCTTGTGGTCTTATTTTATGTTATCTTATCATATAATGAGATAATGGTGTTATCCACACCTTTCGTTCCATGGTATTCAATGCAGTGCGTTTGGATGACACACACCGTAAGATAAAAAAAGATAACGCCTGGTGGTCGCTCAATTTTCCATTCTTCTTGTATGTTTACGCTCATTCACCATATCTTATCTCCTATATAATTGTAATATATGTTAGAAATGTTCCTTGTCTAAGGCGCTGTCTTTGTCATTATGATGGTTTCACTGCTAAATCAGACGCATGGTATTTAATGCAGTGCGCGTCAATGGCACACGGGGCGGTAACTCAATTTCCATTCTTCCTATACATTTACGCTTATTCACCAGTTCATATCTCCCATAAAATTGTAATGCATATTAGAAATGTTCCTTGTCTAAGGCGCTGTCTTAGATCATTTTGTTTCGCTAGTAAATAACTCTCACTAAAAAAAGATGTATTCCTCGAAGACGGCATAATGGCGTACTAAGCAGATTAACGTTCAACAAATGATGATAAATGGCCGATGTTTCATACCAAAAGAGGAAATCGAGATTCACTCGCTGAACTAAACATACAAGATGCCGGAGATACATAAGACGACCTGTGCACAGGCAATTACGCCTTCAAATTCGTCTTTCCGTATGTATGCAAATCCAGCGCGCCTCACAGACCTACTTGATAATTAAGAACGGTTTATTGAGAAAGATATCCAAGCAATGCGTATGTGTTCTTATTCATGGATCCTCTCCTTACATTAAGCATCGACCTTCTGTTTATCCCGGTTTATTTGTCTTGATGTGACGAGCATCTGTCGTGCATAAAGTAACAGCGGTGGGATCGTTACATGCTGGTGTTTTAGACTGTAAGCACGATAGTTGCATCTGGTAACATATGGATATGATCAATGAATTGAAAATTACCATCTTGGCACTTTCTCGTCGTATCCGTCCAGCCAGCTCTTATCTGCGCTATATATATCTTCTTTGTTCAGTTCAGCATCTTATCTTAGAAATTTGGGGGCAACATCGTTCGTCTATTAGGCCTAAATGCTGTAGGTTAGTTGTAAGTAAACAGTATGATTTACGAAGCAATTTCCAAGCGCAAATTGAATCAATTTGCGATGTATCCTCCTTTAAGTAGGGTTATGCATCAACGAGTATGTTTTCTGCCTGCGGTAACACTTCATTCAATACCATTTGAAGGCGTGATGTCATCTTTTCTGAATCCAATTCATCCACAAATACAATCGCTGATGAGGATTCAGTGGGATATTCACTGCTATCGTGATTGTACGCAGCAGCAATTTGTTTGTTTGATTGCGGTTTAAGAGGAATCTATAAGTCACCAATCCCTGTTAAAGTAATGGGCAGCAATTTATTTTATCAGCACAACCACTGAGCTTGCCAATTCAATACGTAACCAGTAAAGCTGAACTTTTGTTGTCAGTTTCACATCCAAAATCAACCAATCGCAGCAGCTGGGATAAAACGACCAAGCCTGTACTTGTCCCACTATTTTGTAAAACTATGTTGATAAAGATGATGCAATTATGACTGTTAATTTAATACATTCACATTTTACATTCACGACTTTGCGACTAGCCTAAAATCATGCTCCTGTGGGTTGAATAGTAGTGATACTACTAGTTACGATTGAAAACATTATGAACAGGGATTTATTCACACTGCTGTAAATGTATGCAGTAATTGAATGGCACTATTTAACTGAAATGCAAATGTGTGCATGTTGTAACCTTTACGGATACACTTAAAAATGATTTTGACTAGTTATAACTGCTGATTTATTGTAAGCACCATCGCCCTTCGAAGCAAAATTAAGAAAGTTCTAAATGGTTATTCGGGCAACCAACCGATTATGATATGAGTAAATACAGGAATCTCTAGTAAAACCATTTCATCAGCTGACCCTGCATGCAAGCAGAACTCCCCATATCAGTTACGTCTTGACCAAGATGCTTTAACCAAATGTTCTCATTAACATTAATGATTTAATGAAAGGTAGTCGTGTGGCTCCTCCATGTTGCTCCATAGATAGAACATTCAATAAAGCGAGCATTCAGCATTCAATTCAATTAACCTGAAGTGACTTTATGTGGACAATGTAATCGAACGATTGATTTCAGCGTTTCTGTCTGCAACTATTGTCTCATTGAAGTGATAGGATTAGTAGTTTTAATGGGGGCTATTTTAGGGTGCCGGTTAATACAACAAGGTATTTACAGGCGATATATACGAACAATGGAATAAGGAGGCATTCAGTAGTTCCAGACCGGGAGCTAATTGTAGCCGAACCATCATTTCTAGACGAGGTGGGAGAATAGTATATTGGAAACACTTTCACAGTTTGTAGCAATAGAGATGTAATGCCTGCATTATTCTCGGGCCATATATTATTTCAAGCTTTTTACAATAGCTTACCATAGATAAGAAAAACATGATCATTACTTGCCCGGTTTAACGTTTAATAGTATCGTAAGCGTGACCTGAATTTGGTGCATATACGAATAATGCTTGACCGGCTTCTAAACGCTGAACTCTTTGCTAACTTAAATCGCCCTGTAACTTCGAAATACACATTGTAAATTCATAGTCACTTGTTCACTGTATTCTGTTCCTCCAATGACGTATTTGATCGGTTAAATGTTGGTTGACTCTATAAAAGGCGGTCGTATACCCCGTGTGGACTACTTAATAACGCAAGTAGCATTGTAATTATTACCAAGCATCTGCAATAAACAGTCAGAATAGTCAGTTTCTCCATTTCATCCACTGGTTAGCACCAAGTATATTCCCACTCCTTTAAACCAAGTGCATTAGTTCTTACCGACCCAACACATTTCAAATTCCCCTTGCGATATATGAAGGAAAAGCGTGAGGTGACACCACCAATGCATCATATTTGGCAAGACATACACCAACCACTGATGGTCATTCATGTACAATTAGGGTAGACTAATCACTCAAAATCAAATCAATGAAACCATTCATCTGGTTTTACATACGACTTTCGATTGCGGTTAGAAAAACATGCGATATTACGACTTCGGAAGTAGTCGAATAGAACACTGCTGGGGGAACATAAAAGACTTTTTTTGCAGCTCTTACATTAACACCACATTATAATAACAACTTTAGGACATTGTGGTCACGTATTAAAAGTATTAAAATGAAAAACAAGAAGGAATCGATCTCGATTAAATTCAACATCGATTGTAAAATTGCGACAGACAGCAAAGCTCGTGCCAAAATATAAATTGATTACCGTGCATATATAGCAGGTTGTTTTGTCAGTAGTATATCAACTAGATTGTTTACTTATTCAATTAATAAATTGTTGTAGTCAACGATAATTTCTTACTCCTAAATTTTCACTGACGCTGCATGAATGAACAAAATCTGCATGTCTGTAAGCAATCATGCTTGTATTTACTTGATAGAGTAAATGACGCTGTGAATGAACAAAACCTGCCTTGCAGTATTGCAAATCTTTTATGCAATTTTAAATTATATTCATCAAATCATTCTGAGATCAACTGATAATTACACAGCCCTGTCAGAAATAACAGCTGTCAAAGTACAATATAAATCAACAAATTGCACAGATGTGTCAAAATATGTGTAATAAAGCCAGCTGATATTCATTATTATACTGAATATGCATTAGGCAAGGATATAATGGTTTTATCATTACATGATACTTTGCACGAGAAATTAGTTTCTTGTGCGATCTGAATATCGTCAACGTTTAACGCATCCTTTTGGAATACAAGGCGACCAAAGTCTGGCTATCCACGAATATCATCTGCTAAGTAAAGACAAAACGGTCATTATGTTGCATCAGATAGTCAGACTGCGGCTATTTGTGTTTGCAGTATGTTAAATAACTATTTCTAAGATTATTTGGGAATATTGTGAGTGTTCATCTTCATATGGTCAGAAAGTGTCGAGCCAATAAATATATGTAAATGTCTCGTCGGGGACAATATTGATATAACAGACTAAACACGAAGAGGCCAATCGTATTATGAGCTTTCTTAAATAGATCTTAACGTGCAGCCAGACGGATGAGCATTCGTAATGAGCTTGGAACAATAGCGCATTTCCGAAACAAGGCTAGTGTTATGGAAATTCATTTGTCCCAGGATTCATTTAAAATATCTGTCATAGATCGGTAATAGCTCCACAGAATCCAGACACATAAATACCGGCACCGATATTCACTCTTCAAATCATAAGCAGACTGATTTAGGACGGCTTGTGAAATGATTTGTATGGAATTTCATGGTGGCAAAACCCACAAACCACACCCCTTTACATGAAGTAACCAATACAAACGATGTATATACGTGATGTATGTAAATTGTTAATTTATTCTCTGACGGAGAGGTTAGGATTGTACTGTTTAACACTGTGAAATGCAATGTCATCAGCTGCATTCCAACTTGGCTCAATCGCTTCTAATATTTCCATAGAACAGATGATGTAGGTTAGAATAGATTTCTGTGTGGAGTTCAGAGGCTGATTTTCACCATTAATTTGTACGTTTGCCAGCTTAATTTCATAAATGCCTAAATAGCCGTCAAATTAAAGAATACTAACGCGGTTTACAGCAAGGTTTGCTTATAAAGCATTGAAGGAGACTGGAAGTAAAATAAACAACCCGATTGATGCTCACAGTGTAATTGGACTCAAACGCTATATATTTTGTATCATGGCTGCCATTATCTTTACCACATAGTGGCATAAATTGCTTCCATAATGAATGCGTGGTGCATTTCGGAATTATTCATTGACTAGTGCTGCTAGTGCTATCTATCGGCAGGGATAAACCATCGGTTTGAAACAAATTAACCCATTTTTCACTACCATTTGCTTGACTGAACAGAAGAGTTGGCTATATTATTGTTTAGCTATTTGCATCCTAAGTACAGTAACTGATACTTGCAAGTCAAAGGCGTTAATAACACCATGGGTTTTTGTTTCTAACAAAGGTAAGTGCTAAAGGGATTGCAATGTCAACATAAGCTTCGTGATTAATGTCCTGAAATGTGTTATGAGTTTTTTGAAGCACTATCGACAGTAGTTTACCTTGCAGAAACGTGTGTTGACAGGACAATTTCGGGTTTATTTTATGTTGTTGACATATAAAAACGCCTGTTGGATGACGTATTTTGGTTGTTATGTCACTAATATACCTAATAATCAATTCATCAGCCATGTCTTACTGATCACAAATTATAAGATATTAATCGATATTTGTGCTGAACGCTATCTGATTCACTGAAATAATCAAAGATATATCCTTCTTACATAAACACACTTCATCGGTAAATACATTGAATAAGATTTATAGAAAGTCTGTAGATGATTGTTAATTGGTCCAATTTTGAAATAGGTGTGATGCTTCTCTGTGCAGGAGCAGACTTTAAATCTGATTACTAACGGCTTTTTTCGGTTGCATGTGCAATGATATGTTTTAATATATGCCAAACCTTTATAACCAGTGCGTCAGATTCAATTCAATGTGAGCCCCACCAAGTGCATACAGAGCGGAATTTACTGATTTGTTATGCACGATTGACTGCTATATGCACCTAATGAGCATTATCAACGGTTCGTACACATTTTCCAGACGCGTTAATTGCAAACTGTTAATGTTTGACTTATATATGCATAACGGAGAGTAGCCTAGTCTTTCTGAATTATGTGACACTCTCGTGTATATATTATCGGCTAGATTAGTCTTAGAGTAGTTATCAGAGGCCAAATTGCATATAATGAGTGAAAAGGCTAAAGGTTTTTTCAAGGGTCTTAATTTGCAATAAGCCATAAATTGCAGACTTAGTTGATTGAATCAATAGCGATTAAACTCAAAAACCGCATTATTGCGAGCGCGATTAGACAATAATTGAAAATCAGTAAAAAATTCACAATATGGTCCATTTTATCTGATAAGCCTGGACATTGTAATGCGTTTAACCTGTTACTGCATTATTCGTATGTATAAAAAAACCTGCATGGAAAGACTGTGCAATATTTCAAGGCATCACCAGCAAGTGTTTATATTATGTATAAAAGTGTATTTTTCGCTATCTCATCCTCACATAGATACGCAATGTATTTTGTGCAATATTTCAAGGCATCACCAGCAAGTGTTTATATTATGTATAAAAGTGTATTTTTCGCTATCTCATCCTCACATAGATACGCAATGTATTTTCTTTTATATAACTAGAAACCGATTTACGGTGTTTAATCTGTATTGGAAGTCCATAACTATATTAATATGGACTGGCTTCTGATGTTATTGCTAATAGCCACGGTACCTCTGCAGATATGTAGATAGCTAAATGTTGCAAGGACCTTCCTCAATCTTCCCCTGTTTGCTCCCGCAAATGTTCTCGACCATGAATTAATCTGACTTTGCTCAAACAGCACAGACTTTGCAGCTAGGCTAAGAGGGGTCACCTTCGCCCGAGAAAATCTATGAAATCGCTACCTTTGAACCGCGCGTTGCTTTGCAATAGCGACTTTTGAAACCATGTAGAATTATCTGATTAATTCGGAGGAGTGGTTGTTTACAGACGCCGAACCTTTAGACGTTTGACCAATAGTCATGCGTGTTGTCTGATTTATAGCTCTTTAGGCAGCTATAAACTCTTTAAACTATAGCTTTATGTTCATACCATATCGACACCGACATGACGTTGGTTGTGCTTAATGATGGCTCTATATCAGGGTTATTATTCGGTTCTTGGTGCAATAATAAATGGGAAATAATGTCATATTTAAGGCATTATTATGAAATATAAGGACACAGCATGGTATATAAAGCTTTTCACCCTGTATAAGTAGCTCTACTTGCCAGTCCTTCAAAAGATCGTGATTCGTTTGAACCTAGCCCTCACTTCGCTTCCAATACTTCGTTTTTATTATATGCAACATTTACTTCTAAACAGCATTCCTGTGCCGAAATACTGATCAAGCATAGCTGTATTATAAACCGATTGATACACCGACTCCGCTCTGTGCGTAATTCATCCTTTGCATACCACAGTCTGCATGTACATAAAGGGGGATCAATTATATACCAGTGCCAGATGATAGGTGAATGTGTAACGCAAAAGGGAGCTGATATGGTCCCGTATGTGGCAAACGGAAGGATGCGTTATCCCGTCATCAATCGTCATTTTATATGCCTGTAAACAGCTATTGCCACTAGTGCAATGCTCTTTATGGCCGCCAATCTAACTGGCTGAGACAAAACGAGGGTTGTTGGTCTGATGCAACGCCACGGAAATGCTTTAGATCATGTAGGGTTGTTCTTGGCACCAAGTATTTGATTGAAGATTGAACACCCCTTCCTCCTGAATAGGTGGTTATATGGAGATGTTGACAGATTGATGATAATGGAAATTATAAACAGGTTGTGCGATTGAGCTATCCTTCTGACGGGTGGCGCTGACAACATTATACACCCTGTGGTGACAACATGAATGCGTCGCCTTCACATTTGATTGAATATATCTGCCTGTCATGGTCATAGCAATTGGTCATTTTCATCAATATGATCAGAACATTCATACATGTATGTCCATCGCTATGGGCATCTACATGACACCACCACTGCCAACGGCAACAATGCAATGCTTAGAGACTATGTAGGCATTTCATTAGTTGTGTGACTAAGCGACGCCAATGATTGCCCATACCATTTGACGAACTACATGCTGAAAGTTATTGAATTCCCCCTTAGCTTTAAAGGTAATTGCCAAAGTTTACACGACTTCACTTACGAGGTGATAAGGCATATATTGGACATTCAGAACTTTACTCATTTGTCGGGGAAGTTCTTCAGTGAGACGAATACTCGATTGTGTTGAATTACGCAGTATAGAGTGAAATAGATAATTTATAATTCAAAATTTAATTTCTCTATCGTATTCACAAATCACGTATTTTATTTCTTGTGTGAAATTATGAAATACGTTTTGGGATAGTTCACGAGATAGATTAGCACTATACGGCATTAATTATCGCGTGCTTGCATTGGCCGCCACATCGTCTTCCACAATGTACAAGGTTGACCCGCCTTTACAAGGTTGCGTTGCAAATTGATGTTCGGGTTTTACGCTTCTGCTGTATCCTCATTTCGTTAGGGCATTACATACACGATTCCTTTGAGCTTTTTAGCTAAGTACGGCCCCAGCATTCGAGTGAGAAGGTATCTGTATTAGGTTGAGGAGAACTATAAAATATTGGGTTAACAAAGGAGAAGCTAGTAAAATGTCATACATATGTGAGCAATGATTTACTCTCGACATATCATTAGATATTTACCTTGAGTAAGGCCCCGTGAAAACTGCAGTTCTTCCTTAATATCCAGCAATATTGGTGGTTGCTTCACGAACGTAACCTAAATGATTTTAATAAACTATCGATTTTAACGGACACATATTGGACACATATTGTGATGCGTTTGATATTTCATAGGTCAGCTCTGGACTTTATTAAAATTATCTATAAGTAAGTGAACGTCTCGATTATGTATTTTGGCTGCTCAACAATGAGTTATCAGTATCTGCTACCCACCGGCACGAAAATGCAAATTTTATTATTTTAAATAATGTAATAAGGCAGATGAATGCCAATGTTATAAGGCAATATAAAGATATTATATATATCATATATGCTATAGTTGATATTAAAAGTCGTGACTTCTGTATTACATAGATAACGTTCATGACTTATGTTTTGTAAATAAAGACCAGTTTAGTTAGTGCCACCCGACACTGCTGCTGCTGGTCGAATAGAAGGTGACATCCAATTTGCAGTACCTGACGATCCATGCCAATCCGACGTTCTGTCATAGACACAATTGCGATAAAACTATGTTAGTGATGATTGTGTTGACACAGTAGATGAAAGGATAACTATGCGAAATTTCGGTTAAAATGCAGTCGATTATATGGGATGAATGTTCGCATTGATATTTGTTTTATGTTCTCAGAATATTACCAAACGCTCGGAAGCATTGCTTGCAGATAAATATAATGATAGTTATAGTCATTTTAGTGACCCTTTCAGCTTTTTCATTGTATGCAATTAGCAGTTCACATTATCACACCCATTTCATCGACTCACAAACTGTATTGAAATGTAACAAATATAATTAAAAACGTACAGCTTGGATAAATGTCGTACAACCGGAACGTATTTTTCGTAGGTTATTGCTTCTTTTGTAGATCTTTACACATGATGAGAGTGACAACCAGTTGGTAGCGCCTATAACTAAGTACATGGCAATAAAAGCACCTTTAATGCCAACCATGCAGCTAGCAGCGGGATCCGTATAAGGCGGACACAAGTGATCCAGATAATGAACGAGAAAAATCACCCGGGGAGTGCTAGCTTGTAGCCAGCTGAGTTAGCAGTCAGATGAGACACGTGGTTTGCATTTGATCCGAACACTCAACGTTTATATGTCACCAATCAAGCATCATGTCCCTGGTCCTTACACATGGTCCGCGAACAGTTCATGGTGCAATACGGATGATCAACGACTTAATATACGCACGAGGTATGTTAACGCATACTGTCGTGCAGAAAGTGAGAAGTACGGTAAGGGTTACTAAGCCTCTCAAATCGTCATTGAGTTAATGTAAGAAACCTGCAATTGAAAACTTACAGCACCTCAGTACGGTTAAGTGATGTGCAAGGAATGCAACAAAGAACTATAATATTTAAATCTTATTTAATATTTATTCATTTGACGCTGGTGTGTGCTTTTGTCAGTAACTGCAGATATAACCACATATACTGTGCAATCGGTGAGGTATATCAATGCCGACATTTCACACCAATGCCCTGTTTTAATATTTTTAATATCATGATATGACGGAGAATACCTGGATCTTCGTCTTATACTATTACTCCAACGTCAAATCTTAGTTATGCATCTAGGCATCGTCGCATAAGGCTTTCAAATCCAATTATACGATTTGATACGGCACGTCAAATTAGTTTTGTACCTACCATTCATCCAACAATGATATGAATACATTCTATGTAATGGAATAACGTTTGCAAGATTTATCTTCTAAATGACCAGTCATTGTCAACGAGTTTATTTTATTATTTTTAGAAGGTTTTACAGAATAGTGCACGCAGTTGGATAACATATACCGAGAGTAGTCTGGCAAAAACGCTGTTGTCCGAGCAAAACAAGACGAATTCAGACGGCACGAGGTATCCGGCAATCATTCAGCCTTTTCCAGTTATTTCACATTATTTGTTTTAATTTGACAATAAAATACGTCAATTTTCGTAATATAATACAACAACATGTAATCAGCCATAATAATAATAAGCAATAGGACGTAGACATCTAATGATGTATGAATCCTTACAATTAATACAGCGTGTAAGTGCGCAGAAAAACATATTGACATAGAAGTACCTGCGAACACTCCACATCTAACAATGGTAATGACAAAGACAATTATCTTATCATGTATGCAAATGATCGCCTAAACATCAGTCAGAGAACATTAAATAACTCCTAGTTGTACTGACTGACATTATCTATTATGCTACCCGACGTGTTACTCGGTATAATGCGGTAAACATTTTAGGCGTTTTTATCAACCGGTAGTATAATGAAAACATTTATTGTAGAAACTGATCTTGTAAAAACATATAAATTCGAAATATGACATAAGGCATTAAACCGTAGATTTCGTTACCATGTAGCCAAGATTGGCGTTGTCTAACTCTCTGTGTGCTTTAATCTATTACCTTGTAGCCAGGTTTGGCTCGTCTAACTGTCTTTGTTCTTTAATCTGTTACCATATAGCCAGGGTTGGCTTTGTCTTACTGTCTTTGTGCTTAAATCTTTAACCATGTAGCCAGGGTTGGCTTTGTCTAACTGACTGTGTTCCTTGATCTGTTACCATGTAGCCAGGGTTGGCTTTGTCTTATGTCTTTGTGTTTTAAAATGTAACCATGTAGCCTGTGTTTGCTTTGTCTAACGGTCTTGGTGTTTTTATCAGTTCGAGTTACCGATGGCAATCATAATACACCAGTTGCTTTACTGGCAACATACATCGAACGAATCACTTATGAAAAGATCATTAATATCATATAGAAACTATCCTTAACAGCTAACACATACCATATTATTAAACCAGACATGAACTATTCCTCTTAACTATTTGTTACCTTTCACTTCAACATTAATTAATGTTTAGGTTAAGCAGTTCACAGTTTCCTTAATCAACGAACGCACCTTGTACCTTTGCGTCAAATATAACGTAAATATTTACAGTAAATTTGCAGCCTGTTTTTTTCCTGTTTGTTACATGTTAGTGATGGATCATGTGCAAAGGTAGACATATAATACTGGTCTGGATATAAGCGAAGAATACCATATGTGGCAAATAGCCTTATAGCGACTACTCAGAGATAAGTAAATGGTTGCTTAAGCTAGTTGGTAAAAATGTCCGGGGTAAACCAATACAAATGTTATTTGAAAGATATTCATATTGGTGGGCAAATAGATGATAAATCACAGTGCAGAGCGTCAAATCAGTAACACGTTGTAATCAATTAGCTGTTGTGGCAAGATTCCATGTTTGTGGTCACACAATCACGAGAAGCCGGCTGGTCTGTTAAACCGCTTGAGTCGATCATCCCTTGACTGAAGTGAGGGATATTTGTCATAAATTTGATATAGTCAGGTTAAAATGTTTCAGACTCAAGTAGCAAATATTTCTGATGGTTGTGCATGTTTAGTTGAAAGAGCTTGGTAACCCTGCATGTTATAAGGGCCGTTTATGGTACTTGACAAATTCCTTGTTCCTTTAGTGAGTGATGGAGAGCGATCATGAAAAGTATAGGTAAAATCAAGGATTTGGTGACAATAATTCAACCCATTCTCGGGCTAACGCTGTTACAACCATTTTATAGTGGTCATTTCGCCTTACATTAAATACCAACTGGGTAGTGTCAGAAAGCCTCTCTGTGCCTATGCTTGACGGCCTTTCATAAACTGTCGCACATAGGAGAGTGTAAGGAGAATGGCTTGGCATAGGGCATGAAATAAGGAAGATCCCTCTTTGCAAGCGTCATCAGCCCAAGGTGGCGGATACTCGGTCAGGGAATTACCAGCTAATTTTATGTTTTAATTGATATTAAATCGTCAATTATGTACACTCACCGAGGATGGAATCAGGTGTAAGCACAATGATACCTGTCAGAAGGCACTTGTAGTAATATTTGCTCCATGCTTTATAGTCACTTGCTTCATATTCACGCGCTCTCTATCTTACGCAATATATTTCGAACAGGGGAAGAGGGCCTTTAGTACCCGCAAACAGAGTTGATCCGTTTATGCCATGCCTCTATTATCATCCATCTTATATGATAATATTGAAATGTACAGTATTCCTTTTATCAGCAAATGTCCGCATATACAGCCGCTAATAATGGATTCCTTATACTATCCAAGCTATGATATTTTAACGGGCATTGGCCACTATACAGTGGTTGACAGTGTAAGCTCGAGAATGGGTTGAGTAACACCACTCAATGTGTAAAACAATAAATGATCGTTGCAATATTACCATGGTACGCAATATTCGCTAGGTGGTTATATACCCGCTCGCGTAGCCAAATTGCCCAATTCAGTTGTCGTGAGAGCATGTAGGTGTGTAGTTTGCGAAATTCGGATATATTAACACACATATAACAAGTGTCACTAGGTTTGTTAGTACCGCAGGTGTAGGAACTACCTATGGCAGCAAACCGGCATCAATGCTCGATCACTGATCCTTAGCGCACCATTACTACAGCCGACATTTTCTTAACTGCTCTGACAGAGAAGTGAATTAATGACTGTCATGTTACGTGCTGTTTTCATAACGTTTCCCATATGGGGAACAAACGATTACTTATTGAATATTAAAGGTGGTATTGATGACAACAACGATTTGCCTGCGCCTCATTTACAGTTTTAAGCATTCGATGATATTCCCATTCATCGTTGCAGTAGTTGGTATTTAAATGTGTAATGCTTAATGTATGCTCTCGTCATCCTGTTTGTGGCGCAAAACGTCTACCAACATATTTGTAGTCCTAGTGCCTGGACGGTATTGCTAAGATTCCTATGCAATGTCTAATCGGTCAAAGTTAATCAGCATCCAGACAAATGGTTACAAGTCCAGACGCCAGAGCCGAAACATGTAGTCTTAATTCCATATCTCATACATCATAGGCCCATCAAATGTTGCGAGTTTTTACGAGGACGTCAACATTAGTTCACAGTGATGAAAACTGGTTGGTGCAATGTAATATCGAATTGCCTATCAACTGATAAAGCAAACGTCTCTTATCTTGCCAAACTAAACCACCATCTCTCTGTTAGATGCATTGGCATTATGACGCACCGACTGGGTTGCCTATATGCTTGAAGCTAACGATGTTTTGTTGATGGTTACCAAGACTGTTGAGTCTACTTAACGCTCGGTTACAATTAATCAGAGCAACATAGACCATAGTCTCCAGATAGTTGCAATCAATTATTCATTTACGGCTTGTAGCATGAATCCGTTAATTATTTGCTCGTGACGCTTTGTTGATAAAAAAAAATGCTAATTTTTACACAAGCATTCTTATTGAATTACTACTCTAATGTACTGTTCTCAGAACTGGTGTCAATGCTGTTTTCAATGCTGTTGTGTTATATTAATGTGTTCACAATCACTTGTAACTGTTCGTATTTACGTTCCCTGTGATAAACATCACGTTACTATTTATCTACATTTCTATATATTATAAATGAATTTATTTTTGACACAAACAAGGGTTACAGGCTACTTGTTAGAGAAAGGGACGCAAAGAACCCAATAGTTGCGTGTGTATATCTTAAGAAACGGACGCTAGCCATTTGATGCATATTATGTAGCGTTCTTAATTGCTTTAATTCGTTGATTCATTATACACAATGAATCATTACCTGTTTTAATATATCGTTACATTTTGTTTGTATAACGGCTGCTGCTTCTGTTGAGGCACTAACATCAATTTCCGACAATAATCATGACGGATTGTATTCTGCTGTTGTCCCACTGTTTCTGAAGTAATTTATGATGATGTTTATTATAATGGTGTAAAAAAACACAGACATAGTTACATTGGTGGCAACTGCTTCCTCTCCCCAATTGCTCCCATCCTACTTTCCAGCCTCTCCATTCCTCCCTGCTCTCCTCTTTGGTGGCATTGTGTGCGTGAGAAGTAGAATAATCCAAGATGTTCGTGTGTGTCACCCCCTTCTTCCCGTCCTTGTCCACAGTCTCTCCCTTCCTCCCGTCCTTCTCCCTTCCTCCCTGCTCTCCTCTTTTGTGGCATTGTGTGTGTGTGATTAGTAGAATAATACAGATATATAGTCCAAGATGCTCGAGCGCGTCTCTCCATGTGTTTGGAAAAATCCCGCCGTACGAGCGGTTCTTAAAGCATTCGGCCAAACGTCAGAGTAAGCCGAAAGAGTTTGAAAAGCGTGCGAAAAGCATGCGAAAAGAGTTCGGTCAATTCTAGGTTGATTCGCCGTATCCTGAAACTATTCGGAAAGTATACGGAAAGCGTTAAAAAAGGAAGCCTTTCGAAATCATGCGGGAAGTAGTCGGTCTATTGAAGGCAATCTGAAATCATACTGAAAACATCCGGAAATCAAATGAAAAGCATTCGGTGATACATTTGGGAAAACCCATTCTGAGGGACATACGGCCAGTTTAAAAAAAATCACTCCACTCTCGTATATGGATAACAAACGGAGGTTCATTTGTGGTAGCTCCATTAAAGCTGTATCATGGCAAATACAAAATATGGTACATATACAGTATGTAAAGCTTTCCACACTGAGTTTGTCAATCCTTGAATAGACCGTGATACGCTTGATTGTTGCCCTGTCATTTCCTCTCGCATCCTATATTTTGTTTCACTTATTTGCGAATAGTACCTCTTAACTACACTGCGTCTAGCAAAAACTATTGACATTCCCGTGTCGAGATGGTGATAAAGCATAGAAATGGATTGACAGACTGACTTCCCTCTATTCATAATTCATCCCTCGTATAAATAAGGATGGTCTATTATACGCTGGTGCGAGACGACATTTGAATGTGTGACGTAAAGTGAAGCTGAGATAATCTCGTCTGTAGCCAGCGGAAGGATGGTTTATCCGGTCATTAGTGGCCATCAACGTCATCTTATCTATTGACAAGTGTGGCATGCTCACGGAAATGGTTTAGATCTGATGATCTTGGCTGATTATATTGCTCATGTCAATGACTCGAAATCATTTGGCCCGTCGTGTTACGCGGTGCACTGCGAACCTCATGAGCGCCTTATTGGGCATTCAACACCCCCTCCAGCATAGCTGGTAAAATCGAGATGGGGACGGATTGATGATGACACCATCATGACACTTTCACCACCATCAGCAAACGTGCCGGATTCTGCGCACCAATTACACCTTCCATTTAAAAAAAGATAACCAAATTGTATTGTTATTTGCAATCTATCAAATGACAAACAAATTGACAAACATATATTCAGAAGCTAACCAAATCATGCTCACCGAGACCACGATAACTTGGACTGACTCACGAATGACCATGCGTAGGCCAGGAGAAATGACACCAACTGTACTTCAAGCTTACTTTACGAGAAAACTATCTATAAATTACTAGACAAGATATATAGTTAAGTGTTTACAAGAGCTTCTTTCGCGTGAAATTCAATTCACGACACAACCATTAACGACTGTTGGGTTTAGATTTCAGTCCCGTTTTAACTTTGATTCGTTTGTAACCGGAAGTGACGCCAACGACATCAATAAAAGCTTATTGTTGTGTGGACGATGTCTAAGCTAACATTTGACCAAAATTGTATAACCATCAAAGGCATATTGTCGATTGACCTAGATTTGAAGTCAAGGAGACTATTGCGTGGATCATTTCGAAATAAGGTGTATGTTCAATGGTTATTGCAATGATTTTATGGTATTGGTGGTTATTTTGTGGATAAAGATCTGAAATCGCTACATAGGCCATGCGCTCAACATACAGCCCCGCGTGGGCCTGGATCTAATAATCAGCCACGTTCTCTGATCATGAATTGACGCCATCTTTAGCACAAAATGTGCTGCTTATCAAACTAATGCCGAAATCCAAGCCTTCTTTTGATACAGGGATTATCGTTCTACTCAATTAACGGTGGAGAGTATAGATGCATAAGAGTCGTCAATTGTCGTAAGCGTAGGCTCTATGTATAACAATTTCCAATTTGGGATATAGACACCATTAATGCGACTGATGCATCCTCTTCTCTGAAGGGCAGTACTAACACGATAGCTGATTCCCTAGGGCTTTCCAGACATATACGGCCTCGGCACTCGAGTGAGGCGCTAGCTCCAATAGGTTGAGGTGTGATATAAAACATGGAAGGCCAATATATACAACCGCGAGACTTCTTCAGTGACATGAATACATTCTATGCAGTGCAATATAATTTACAAGATTTTCTCTTCCAATAACCAGCCATTGTCACCGAGTTTAGAAATCAATAGATACTTTTTATCAACTCTGATCTTCCGTGATTTGCTAGTGGGATTGACTGGCATCAATGCATGGGCATGAAAATATGAAGTAGCTCAAAAAGGTATGCATCGTTTATTGTTCTACACGCTTAGTCTAATTATCGAGCTGCTGGCAAAATATAGCTATCGTTAGTAGTTCAGGTAAAACCACCGACTATTGCCATTCGAATAGACAGCGAGGCAAGTAGTGAAATAAAGAAATAAACCATGTCGGTATTTTACGTTCAATCAGCAATTAACATCGAGCAATTATATTTGTGCTTTGTACAATACCATATTTGCTTTCGTCAGAATTTGTGTACGGAACCAATGCTAGCTAGCTTACAAGTCACACTGAATAGTTAAAAAACAACATGAATCGTGCTGCATTTGCACTTAGTTTAATAAAGGTGAGTGTAGTCCTAACTGTTCCAACGGGGAGCATGGTAAGCGTCAGAGAAGGTTGTTTGTAAATAGGGAAGGTTCGATATTTGGCATTCTTGAGTGTCTTCGATGGAAAAACCCTATAATTGCAAACGTCGCCAATCCAACAAGGCGAAAATGTTGCAGATAATTTGTTGAACTTCCATGGCAATCTGAAAGCCAACATTGCTTGGTGATTGTACACGGTTCGACAATTCGTAACTACGTATGTCGTGATAGCATGTCGCTGTAGATTTTCCATGGAGCTGTATACCTTATATAATTGTTTTGTTACTAACATTTGTGACATAAGGGGGTTGTACATTACTGTTAAGTCATGTTTTTGTAAGTCTTATAAGACCCCGGTGTTGTTAGCGAGACATTAATGAATATACATATGCAAGGTGTCACTAGGTCTGTTAGTACAGTAAGTGTACGCACTACCTACAAATGCTCGAGCACTATTCCTTAGCGCAGCCATGAAATAGTCGGCAATAGTCGACAATAGTCAAAAGATAAGGATATGAACGATTTGTTGTTACATGCTTGCTCCTTATTATTTCACTCATGTGATCAAACGATAACTTATTAAATATTAAAGGTAGCAATGGTGACAGGATCAATATTGTTGCTTGTGTCCCATTTCATCTGTTCTGGCTTGAATAATGCGATTATATCATTGCAGTACTTTATATTTTAATACGAAATGCTTCTTTCGTACTGTTTGCTACTTTAATCCTGTTTGTTGCGCAAAGCGTCTACAAACACGTTCTGTTGCCTGAAGGGTATTGCAACGATTCCTTTGCAACTTTAGTTGGTCAGTATTTATCAATTTTACGAGCCCAGACACCAGCACGGGAAAAAAATTCACACATTATTGGCCAATCAAACGATAAACAACACCTCGTCTCGGGGAAAACTGACCGTTAACTCAACTATACGCAACTGTTAACATCCTCATCAACGGGCCGTCTATGACGAGGGGCATGACTAACATCAAGACTCCAAGGAATCCACCAAATTAATTTTCCAATGACAACAAATATCTGTTTTATATATAAAACGGAACAGCCTGATTTGTTAAATAGATGGAATATTAATGTGCAGCGATAAAGCAGCACGAACAAATATATACGGTTTGTAATACCGACGTAACACGTCCCTAGGGATGTAATAATGACGTATTGCTGCAACCTCAAACAAAGCATAGTGAGGGATAAACGGTTACAGTCAAACCGATCATTTTTGGACGTCAGCACCTGTTGTGATTACAGGTAGCATGAGCGCATATAAATACACCTTTAATAGATAGCTTTATACGCAAGATGTTGAGGAACTATGCTTCATTAACAGCTTCTATTGCAAATGGTTATGTATAGCTTGCTTGTCAGCACACTCATCTGACCATCAGAATACGTCATCCTGGACATCAGCGCTGAGGTCATATCGCCCGGCATAATTATAGCACAATTACTATGTATAACTACATGCTTAGTCAAGACATAGTTGACCCATTACATGTCCAACGCCAGTAACGCGGTTCGCTGCATCAGCAACATACCTCATATGTAAATATTATGCATAGTTGGCGTGCCAACACGAATAACCGATATCACAGGGATGTCGGTTATGCCAGCTCCATATCAGACGCTATAACGCAATACAGCCATACATTTTATACAAATAGTGTTGGGCGCCTGCTTTAAATGACAATCGGATGCATGCGGTGTGATATCGTGGATAGCCTGTGTTTTATATGCTGCTCGGGGGCCATTTCGCAACGTTACCGATTACATGTTACTATTTTTGAATTGATTGACAGGGCTGGCTCAGCTGACTTGATTCCAGGGCATGAGAAACATATAATGTGCCATGAAATGCGACACATGATTTTGTGAACTACCACATTCACTCACGATGTTATAGAATGACACAATGATACATCGTGGATTGTAAGGTTTAGATACACGGTAGTCTGGACTATCTTCAGCGCTGACAAAATCAAAATGTGTACAAGCCCAATTAATTCTTTTCATTTATTCAATGGAAGAGTCAGTTAATATTTCAACAAGATCGTACTCAGACTACTTATGCATTAATATGCATATATTAGGACCAAGGAAAACCCTTCGCTATAGTGGGTTGTTACAGCACGATGTGTTTGGATAAGATGCTGTTGTCAAACTGTTTACTAAGTTATAATGGGTCATTGTGAGCTGCATGTTATCTCAGCGGTACTATACGAGACCGTTAATCCATAGAAATGTAATTGTATCACAAAATCCGACTTTGCTTCCACGAAACTAGGCTATTAACGTTCAAATTTAATAGTAATGTATTCATTCGCAATATCCAACAAATTGAGATATATTTTATAGAGTCTAAGTCAGATGCGATCATTATAATACAGTCGCCCACTGAGCGTCCACACGTGTGATCGGTACACTGAAAGCCAAAGAACAGAATAATTAGCTCACAGTCAACCAAGGACGGGTGTGTTATGCTTGAGATAAAAACTCCATAAAAGTCATCCGCATAGCGCGCAGGCGATTGAATTGTTTTCGTTAACGTGTTAATTGTACCCATTATCTGTTATTTGAGACCACATCTGACATAACTGGTTGTCACGGGCATTTCATAACATTTCTATTCATTTGTCTGTCGTTCAAGACGTATATGTTACTCATAAGGACCATGTCTAGTTCCCAACAGCTAAGATACTAGGTCATAATGGTAAATGCAATTGCAACTCGTGAGATAAATTTTTATAGTTTACCAAAATATCGATCACATCAGTGTTCGTGGCAATGTAGAGTACACATTTGTAACCACCATTCACTCCCAGCTACGACGTCGAAAAGGTCGTTGAATCAAATTTATACAGTTTTCAACCAGGCTTAATAGTCCAATTATTTCATGACATCATAATCAAGGTACATCTACAATGAATTACATACAACTCATGTCATATGGCTTACTTATTCCTCGCTTTCCCGTTATTCTGAGAGGAAAAACATTGAATAGCTCCGCAATTGGCAGCTTAATGTGAGCATTGCATCGCAAGCATATCAGTCGTCAAGGCTTATTCACTCCTATTGATCAAGCTGAAGAGTGTCCGCTGGAGACGTAACCTCGATACTGCCTTCTATTTCTGGCCGCATATCTCAACACGATATGTCAGTGTCGTATTACTGAATGAGCAGTAAACACCTGCGGCTTTCCGTAAGGCAGACAATCACTGGCAATCGCACTCTGCTATGCATCAACCTGGGCCACTGACGATGCTAACTACTCTTATACGTATCATTACCCATGCAGCTGTGCCAATATGTGCACTTGAACATATAATGGTCATTTAACGCAAATGCTTGTATGACACCCGTATTACCAGTACAGTAAATTTTTATTGAATTCACATGGTCTTATGATAGTCGGTTTAACCAATACTTGCGCATTGGATAATTTAAGGACCAACCGGGGTTTAATTTCAAAAATGACACAAATTAGCAATGTGTTGTTGGAGCAATAAACACCTTTCTAACGCAGTTCTGATATAAGTTTGTACACTAACGTCACCACCTCAATCTTGACGATGAAATCGGTCAAATATTAGCCAAACTCGGTGTCCTGTTCATAACACCAACGTCGTTATCAGATATCTAACAAACCTTGCTTTGTTGTTTCCTTCCCATAAATAAACTTATCCAGAAATACCCGTCAGCGATTCCAAATAGTTAGGCAGTTGTATGAAAGCACGGAAAATGCCAATCCCTACATGTCAGCCAAAGATAAGACTACTGATAAAATACAAACAGAAATCTTGCTTGCTTGCAATATATCGTGTTAACATGATAGCTATTTTCACTCATTACAGCAGCGATATCGCCTCCTTGATGAATGAGAGATAAAACTTTAGTGAGTATATTCAATTTACTTAGGCGATGACACTAATTTTAAACGTAAAAAAACCCCGTATATTGACAGTCAGATGAGAGCAAGGCACGGCATAGTATTTTCCAAGCGAGGCTGTTCAAGAAGTAGTTATCAGCTTCCTGGTTATTGGACCATTTATTGGCAATTTTGTTCTAAATATAACTGCTCATATCAAAGCCAAACGTGTATTCGTGCACAAATGTTTTTTCTATGCATAACCGACTAAATGATTTCATTATTGGCGTCAAGGAAAAGGCACTTAAATAGTAGGTCCAGCATGTTTCCATACAAACTATTCACTAGCCTTATCGAAAAGGGCTATTAATGAACAGCTCATTACCCTAACATCGGACCCTTAATAGGTTGCCTATTTCAAAATCGAACAATCCATGTAATGTTTTATATATACTGATGTTTCTTTTCATCATTACTGGCGTTTTGACTTCAGTACTGAATTCCAGAAAGGTTTAACTTAATTATCACGCTTTATCTCACAGTGCTGATGAAAATAATTGCTGTACCTGTTATTTTATGACGACATTAGCGTGGTCGGATTTTAATATACGGTGCATTTACTTAAAGCCCGCGTTGTCATTTATCAACTTCTTACTTTGTATGATAGATGATTACGGTTTGCTTTGACTGTGGATGTTACTCAGTGTGTTGTAGCATTGTAGTAATCAACAACTCTATTGAACTGTTCGTCTGCCATGCACCATAGTGTGTTTTACCCTAACGACAGAGTGGCAGCATTTTGGGCAGGTTGACAAATTAACTTTCTAGAATGTACTCACACGGTCCCTGCGCGGTAATTAATGCAGCTGTGTCCTGATGTATTCTTTGTTTCTCCCTGAATCAATATTTACTATAATAAATAGGCGTACAGAGTCCAGTACATTTACCGCATGATACGTTTGTTGGAGCGATTGCAGACACACGTCGCATCCATCTAAACAATAATGTCCCACTTATCCCGACGAGCTAACAACCGCGAGATTGAACCGTCTGTATCGGTTCTTTACTGATGCGAACTATTTGTTGAATTCCGCCCTACTCAAATAATTTACTTATAAAAGTAATTGTAAATTTACAATGCGAGTATATAGATGGATCAGAGCTTAAATACATCACCATCTCACTTAGTTTATTGACACATGCTTAGTATACATATAGTGTGTTATTCTTGTCGATTAATGCTAATTTATCGTTTAATGTTTTCGTATGCATCAGATGTCAATCACTGGTATGATCGAATTAATCTCATATTGTGTGCATTTAAGCTCTGGACAATGTGTTGTTTATAACGGGCATGTTGTGCACTCATAAGGCACATGCAAGTCATGTTTATAATTTCGTTACGTTTGGTGATGCCACAAACGTAACTAGGTGTCATGCTATTCAAATACTATTGCAATGCTACACTATATTCGAAGAAAAAAACTTGACTTCCTAATGTCCTAATTATCGCGCCTTGGGGTAAGGCTTAGATAGTAGAAGTTAGTGAGTCTCTTTTGAAGCCTCTATTGAAGCTGACGATAGTCAGTCTCTTTTGGAGTAAGGATGTCTTCTTTCTGACTTCGGTGACTTCTGTGAGACTTCTGTGGACGTCTGTGGACTTCTGAGTTGATGCGCGTTTTTGTGGGTCTTATATACGCTAGGATCGGCTTAACTACTCCAGATAAGGAAATGAATAATTCATCACTCCAGAACTACCCACCCCACCAACGCATTCAGATGGTATGCATTATACAAGGGATTCTGATGTAAAGGCTATTGCATGGCAGATAAAACATAGCCAATCGGATGAGATAGGGGGATTGAAAGGCTTCACATACAACACTCAACCACCAAGGTCAGATAAAAAGGGAAAAACATTACTCCCTAATAAGCAAGATGAGTCAGCAACTGTACAGGTATAAATATATCTACATTTAGCAACAACATCACGCTTGATCTTGGCCACCAATCTCGTCATAAATTACTTTCCTAACCTGCAGCCATCTTCGTGATAAATAAATAAATTAATCAATTACTTCGAATCAATTTCAATAAAATTACTTATATAGATCACAACAGGATCGTTACACTAATTGTTACGTCTGCATGTGGCAAATAAAGGCCAATGTTGATCGAATCCTGGATGACTATCTTAATTGTTATGTTTATTGCAAATTGTGAAGCATGACACGATATATAGTATGATGTGGATTGGTTTGTAGTCTCTGTAATATCAACATGCACCACAAACACACACACATATATATATATATATATATATATATATATATATATATATATATATATATATATATATATATATATATATATATATATATATATATATATATATATATATATATATATATATATATATATATATATATCAAATGTTCCAATGCCAGTAAAGGGAAAATTTGGACACGGTAAAACGGCAAACACGGCCTTTTGTAAGGGTATGCGTACGCTGAATTACATTGACAGCGTCGCCGCCAGTTGTCGACTAAACTAACTTGAACGTACGTTACCCATGATCATTCCGCATGTTAGGATCACACCCCTTGAGAATATACATATGTACATCTGGAAGTTTTTTTTCAAGATAGCTGCATCCTGCGGGTGTTAAAGAGTCAACTTTTATTTGATATCTAAAGCAGCATGCGTTGCCGGTTGAATAGTCTGTCGAGATAAAGGCAATTGTGTTTGGATAGTAACTGGATTAATTTGTTATGTAACCGATGTTTACCATAACGCAGCAGATGAGGATATCCGTGGCGTTTATATCAAGGGCAAAATGCTGTGTTTATTGTTGGCGAGATAATTTATAGTGATAAGAATATGATAGAAGGCTGATACAAAATTAACATCAAAATGTCGATGTGCAAAATGTCCCTATTGTTTGGTGTTATTAGAAAACAACAACACCAGTGTAGAGCTGAGTACTTTGTGTTCACTTCAATTGATCAAGGTTGCAGTAAATGTAATACTTAGCCTATTCTAACAATATCATAGTAGAGGTTGGGTTCACAATGCGGTTCCCCAGACGAAACATGTATTGGTAAACAGCTGGTAATACTGTATCAATGACCACATCACCCACGCAGATGCGGCTGAGAAATATATATCTAGCAGATATATTGATAGCAAAACTACCCCAAATAAGTTTGCAATAGTCATGCTAAAAATATTCCACAAATCATGCATTGTAGCAATAAAAACCACCAGGAATTCACAGTATATAATGACAACTATTTATGTCCGCAAGCACCATAATGTCTACTTATCTTAATGGGGAATCTGGTGACCATCTATGTTTGCATCGTTTCTGCATTACGATGAAAGCTTCCTGTCGCTCGGCTATTTTGGGCAGAGAACCAATTAAGCACCGGATACAGGCCAATTTGGCTTGGGAAAGATCCACAAATCAGATTTGTTATGCACCCTACCTCTCCTCTGATCCCACGCACACCAAGTGACAAGTCTGTACGTTGAGGTTCATGCTAAAGGACACGTTCAATTATTGCAATATACAGTTATATAACACAGAGTACATATTAGTTTAATAGCGGACCTACTTGACTACAATTCAAAAAGTGTGCTGAATTCTTACCCTACAGTTCCAAGCTCCACGAAAATGAAGATCCGGCTGGATACTAACGCACCAGTTAAATGAGTTATCAAAGCTGCATTGTTGAAATGCGACGAAAAAGTGAATGCTAGACAGTAGCTTTTGCGAGGAAAGGACGGCAGCCCGTTAAATTTAACTATACAACTCATTCCTTATTGTTAGATGAACCCTTGTGTCTTTTTCTAATTGCTTTGTTGGCGTTCCAATACCACTGTTGCATTGTTGTATTGAACGTTTTAGGCATATGCTAAATCAGGTTAACAAACATTTGACATTAAGCGTTTGCAACATGACTTATTTTTAATACGAATCCTGTTCTGTATTGATGCCGGGTTTACTGGTAGCTTAATGTCCATCTTCCTCCAATGTCAGGTTTTGCAGTAATGAAGGCGCATGTTTGCAATGATATTTGACTGTGGTCATATAGTTGAGGCGATACAACTGCGGTGCTGCAGCTGATCACTCGTAGCTGGTGCGTTTTATTACCTAGTAATGTATAGAGTTTGCCAATATTGTCACTAGGTATTAGAAATAAGTGTGCACGTTCGTGTCGCACAATGCATTATGCATGATGTATATTGATTACCACTGACATATGACAGGTGCTCGAAAATGAATGCGCATCAATATCAGAATCGTGGACATTGTAATAACGGATAGCTGTAGAGACTTGATATGTAAATCGGGCGTCAGGAAGCCACTTCATTAGCCACTATTACGAGCGTGGTTGAATAATGCCAGTTGTGGGAGGTCATTAATGTTTGCCCGTAACATTTAACTTAAAGATATATTCATCATGTGCAATTCATAGCTTCTACAGCAAATCTAATAAGGCATTGGCGAAATCTAAACAACGCTATCCCATATGTATAAGATCCATTAGTCAAAGGCCGATGATTACATTTCGATGTCTTTTTATACTTCCATTCGTAATTTTTTTATGCGTCCATTCGTACATGTAATTCGGTCGTAGGAGGTTGCAATATGAATTTCCGCTGTTTTGATGTGCCGAGTAGCATGTACCTACGGCATGTACCTATGTTGAGAGTAGTGTTACTAAGTCTACTAAATGGGTTACTGTGGGTTGTGGGTTTTGCAGAGCTAAGTAAACATAAAGGTCAACTGCGCCGCAGAATTCTTAAAAAAACATGTTTACTTAGCAGCTTTGATGTCTCCTTCGACATTTAAAATATACTTGTAATAAGCAAGGAACAACATTAATGAAATGGAAACGATTTCGTAGGCCTTACTTCAATTACACAACAAGTACACGCATTTGATGTTAATTACCGACGATGATCTTGTCAGTGGAAATGATATAGAATTTATCTAATAGTATTTTGAAAGCGAAGCGCTCTGTTGATGAATCAAAATGGAATCTCTTAATATTTTCAGTCGTGATGTAGTGCTGTAGATTTGTAAGTCATCATTTTGTTTATACTTTTATTGCAATAATAACAGCTAGCGGGTATTATCAGTTTGAAGTGAACGTGAAGTCTCTGTTAAAGATTGGAGTGTTTGTATACATGAATGCGGTACGTTGATCATGTATGGTGAACTAAGCCTCAGTTTCATTTTAGATTATTTATGAGGTAACACGGCAGGCTAACGTCAATAAACTCGGTCATCAGATGTTTCTCTTTAATTCAGAAATAATTCCCGTCTATGTATTCGGTGGCTCTGCAATCACGGTAGTGATGATTTTTGCTTCATTTTTTGCGGCAATGAATAAATGTACCTTGACACAGCGATGTAAAGTGACCAGACTATTTTTGATTACGCCTTGCCAATTTATGATGCATTGGTATCTAACAACAAGCAGCCAAACGGGGAAACAGATGAATATAAATAAAGAACAAAGTTGATGCAGTGTATTTGACGAGCGAATTCACCAAGGTCTACGAGGATTTTGAATTGAAAAAAATATACTGCATTCTGACATTTCAAATACCCAATCCTATAGCAGTAACAAATGGTACAACATGTTGACAAACACCCGATGAACAGATAATATGTTTTGTTGTGTGACCTAAAACTGAGTATAATCGACGACGTCGGTATTAAATAATCTGTTACCACCCCCCCCCCCCCCCCCCCCCCTCACCTCTCCTCTTCTGTAAGATATATTTTGTATTTACCATATATTGCAACGATGATACACCATTCGGTTAATAGATGCCCAAAACTGTTGTGGTTCATGTGCCAACCAAAATATTAAGTGGGCTGGGTAACACAGCCTCTTTTGACAACTCTCTTTCTGCAAAGTTACGATTTTGGGCGCGTGCATGAGGGAATATAGAGCTACTAACTTTGATCAATGGAGTTCGACTATTGGGAGGATGTAGATCATTGTCCAGTTATTATTCATTGAGTGGCCATAGAGCACCTATTGATGTGGACAAAGATGAGTCGTTATTGGTTGGTCCCAATGGCAACAGCTCCTGCAATAGGACCCATACACGCAACTAACGCATGTGTTTGGCATGCAGCAAGTTGTTTATGAGACGAGAGCAGGCGAAATGCTAGTAGTCTCGAGAATGAAACATTTGGATTAACGCGCCGCCGTCAAGTCCAGTATACTGGTGAATATTTATACGTTAACTGGTTTGTAAGACGATAAATGGCAACTATGTTACCATGTTGGATCAAGAGTTGCTACACAATGTATATATATACAAACAGGCGCAGTCGGTGTCCCTATCGCCTATTGGTTACATGAAATCTCATACATAGAAATAGATCCCAAAACGGAACTGCAGGCAGTTGCGTGACTGATAGTGCCCACTCTGGTAATTAACGTTTTGTTATTACTAATCAATCAAGCATCATTGCAATAGGTAAATTGAATAGTATCAATAACGGCAAGAAATAAACATTCATTTGCATGAATGTGTCTTATTTTTATTTATGATTATGGCGACGGTCCTATCGGTAAAAAGAACGGAACCCCTTAAATAACAGGGTGTCAGTCAATGACGTTCATGACAAGACATGGGAACAAAATACATAATACAGGATAATGATTCATATTGATTAGCGACATCAACAATTATTTGTTGACAAAAAGCTGAATAAATAAATGATCGTCACACAGGGCATATACCGAGAGTTGCATTAAATATACTAGGCCAGATGGCGTCTCATAATTAAATATTGTTGACAGACAAAATCTAATTCAATTTGATTCACCCTGTAATCAGTTGCATTGATCCATTCTGGCGGCATGACGTCTATAGAAACGGCAAATAGCATCCGCAGAGATCCAGCTGTGCAAGACTTAAACATTTCGTCAAACACTCCAAGAAGTTCGATACAGAATGAACCAAATTATCATTCGCTGGCTTACCCCGTTTCGACTTTCATCAGTAAATGATACTCATTTTGCAAACAGTTAGACAACCATGCAGTTTAGTATATTTCTGTTGTACTTTGCCGTTATCTAATCGTGTACCGATGCGCATCATTTTGCTGATTGACCGCCGTGCGGCAATTACTGAGCATTAATGTTTTCCCGTGCATATGCACAATAATGCATGTTGCACATTCTGGATTTTAGATTCCTGGCCAATTATAGACAAATATTTGGTGTCTGTATTATGTTCATTCATAACAACATTGGTGAATACGTTTACTTAGATAGAGATAGATACACAGCTGCATGTTAGGTGAATGGCGTCTGCAAGCTGGAGAGCACGTTAGCTGTTTTGTTATGGGAATTGGATCGAAACATCGCTGTAAGTAGCCAACCGTGGAACATACACGTCCGACCAGTGTACTAACACGACATCTTACTCGTTGTTGCAACGGTATCCATCGATTGCGTAATTGGCGTGACCTACGAATTCTGATCGTTAATTCTGCATCATCCTTGACTGAGACGCTAGTGACCTGACCGAAACTGACCTCTTGTGTATACTATTAAAAGACAAGTTAAAGATAGACACACATATCTAATTTGACCAGGATTGATATGGCTAGGTGATTCTCCTAAAATAGGCTTTAACCCAGAACAAACTGTAAAGTCTGGTAAATGTCTATCTGCGGTCGCATGAAAATATATCAACTGACATACTTTAACGGTATGGAAGTACACGATGTTGGAATTTTTATTGAGCTATTGTGATATATTTAATGGAGCTGCCTCCAGCATCATTGACATAAGACAGTGATCTTTTTATGGGATCTCAAAGCACAAAAAACGACTGATATCTAAGAGCAATTTGTAATAGCAAAATGCGGCTGGATGTGGCTACGCCAAAAAAGTACGATTTCGTCCTGGTCGTGAAGGTAACTGATTGACTTACAGTATGATAACTGAAGCAAACATTTACCTGAATACATGCACGCCCGCTCACTGAATGGCTGAACTGCTTTGGGCTTGCTTGACCCAAACATGTACATTTATCCGGTGACGGAAATTTTGGACGTTTATTAAAAAATGCGCGAGTGCTGTGTGATAATATTGTGCCGTACCGCCACTTATGTAGAAAAAAGAGTTGAATTATGCATATTCTAAGGTTCAAGCTGGTTTCATGGCGCCGTCGCCATTTAACGCGGGGTAAAACCTCTGCTGTTACTCCTGGGTAACATTGATAAAACCCTTCTCTTATATCGGCAATCGTGTTGTGCTGTGTTGGTACAAGCTTATATAGGCGACAAATACATACAAAATGCACAACACGACCCTTATTAAGATAACAACCACATTTTCTTTCTGAGGTACTGATATTACTTGCGGTATTTATTCTATAGCATTTACTCAATTTTCAAACTTTCTTTGAGACTTTTGTCTAATGATGACGCAGGATGACGGTTTACAGCTGAGTTTTCTCTCGTACCGTGCGACTTATATGCTCCAATATGAATAGCTCCCCTTGTATACAATACATTGATGAAACCACGGTCATAGGTGGAGTGACCTGCCAATGGTGTTGCTATCAGACGCGCTTGTATCAACTAGCATCAATTGTAATAGTCAGTATTCCACAGCGACACCCGGGTAAACGAGCCCCTTTATAATACAATATATGCTCAAACTTATCTCACATCATCCACATGCTCTGTAACCTGTGCGGCTGCATCGGAGGAAGCAGATATGTATCATCACCTCTGTTACATATCCTGTGCAAGCGAAGACACCAAACCCCCGTCGTAATAAGTGTAACGGTTAGTGTTAGATCTGCCCCATCGATTTTCAAATGAGTTTCGCTGTAGCTCTTAGATTCGTCGACATTGCATATTATTCCCTTGGGCAGCATCCTTGTAATTCTCCCCATACTCCCATTTCACGGTTGTAAGGTGATCACGAACAGGTGACGTATCGTGTGTTGTTATAACCAGATGATAGATCTACATTGCCATTTTATACAGTCACAATGCTGGTTCATGAAAAGCAATCTACTATTGACCAATGTGGAAAAGCATGCGGAATTTTAGCTTCCTTGTGTTGACAGCATTCAGATTTATGTATGTGGCTGGTATGTTCCGCGGTGGTTGAATCGGTACATTATGATACCATTGGTTCAACTATATTGGTATTTTATTTAGTCTTGCACTTGTATGGCATTTAAAATCGATCACCGTGAACCGCCCTGACTCAATTATGATTCCTAATTGGTAAAAAATAATTATTACGGAGCCAGTAACTATCGCACAGCGTTTATGTGTAGTGCGGTCTACGTTGTCAAAATATGGGTGTATATTTGTGAAGTGCACATCAACATTTGGCCTGTTAACTTCCAGGCAGACAATTTCCATTATAAGTCGATTATCTACTCTTGTTAATGCTAATTCAGAGCGCCTGATTAAATATATAAGTTTGAATTAAGCTAGTTAGCATTTATCAATTTGTCAAAACGTTCGTAAGCATATTAAAAGACGTCATGAAACTGCGTGTTATGATTGGGCTCCCTAAATGACCGTTTACTAATCACTATCAACTTGACATAATATTACAATTACACAATTACGAGGACGATAGGGATTTGGGGAAATAGATTTGGATGAAGTCCTGAATCTACACGCATAAATACCAGCTGTTTGGTGAAATCGAATGTCATTCACCTACTGAGGCATAGTATGTCAAAATGAGGCGAGTGGACGAGATAAGGCATATATGATAATGCCCTGACTTTAGACCAATAGTCGCGGTGTCACTCAATGTCCTGGTAACCTCAAGACAGATTTGGTCGTTTTGATATATAAGTAAAGCCACTTTCAACATGGAGCAAACACTGAGATCTCTCCGGTTTTTGCTTTTTCTCATTGCAGTAAGATCTATCAGAGACCTCAATGACAGTCTCCCTCCCCGCCACCCCCGAATCCACCTTCACTCATGATTTCTAATCTCATCTCCTCCCCTTGACCATGTAGGTGTACCCGCATTTGTAAATAAAACTGCTACTACAAATATTGTTTATGTAATGGCGCCGGGAACGGCAGGCCGATGTTCAACTCACAAGTGTTATCGTCCTGGTCGGAGCTCTTATCGTATCTTTACTGCCTCTTATGATAACATACAGATAAATTCCTGTATCAATGGGCCATAACTATGTGAGCGGTTACGGATTATTCAAATATATTGCAAAGCTACATTCTCATAAAAGGATCATATGTGTCATTGTACCATATACGCCTCAGAAATCTCAGACTAGTGAACTCATATACTCCTGTAAGTACAATCACAAGACTGTGGTTATTCGTAAGTACGGTTGCTGCCTCATTTTGGATGACAGTCTGATGATAGTGAGATATATATGCATCGCGCATCATAGCACCCAATATGTGCAGCCATTAATTTATAGTCGGGGATAATGGCCTCTAAATATCCACTCTCACACACAAGAAATACACTGGTAAATATGTGTGTATGTATGTTTGCGTGGTATCCTCTGTGCGTGTTCATTCTTTCTGTTGAACCTTCCCCTTCCTCAAACGCGTGATAATAATTACTCTTGTTTCTGACTAATTTATCAAAGATACTGCGCAAATGTTTGATCTGCTGTTTCGAATACTATAACAAGCATTCTACCCATCCTCATCTTCGACTGTGTTATTTTGTTGCATACTCTTCAATTTTGGCCAGCAGGTGAGGTGACGAAGCAGCAGCTCTATCATTTAACCTGTCGATACCACGTTTATGTTAGTGTAGGCGCTTCATTACTGTGGGCCCAGATGACCTGGTGATTATTAGCTTCCGCATCAATTAGGATTAGCATTAACAAATGGTTACGTGTGACAAAACGGACTAGTTATTTGAGCTGATGTCGCCAAATATCATCTGCCCATGCGTTATCTTTATGCTACTTTACGATTTGTATCGCCAAAACACTATGTGAAGTTATCTGCAAAATCGTGACTATATGCTGTTGTTTATTTCGATCAACAATGTTAATGAAACTATCAGCAGCATCGTGTCATGGTAAAATAAAAGTTGTCTGATTTTGATGCTCTTTATGTTTAAAATGTTGAAGCTAAATTTCCCCTTCTTTTTTTTTCCAAAAGCTCGGTGCCACCGTGTAATATATAAGATTACTTATTGTGAAAATACATATTAGGCTCGTAGGTAATTGATTATGTGCCTATAAATATAATGGGCAATATTAATTCGTGCAAATATAATTGTCAATATTGCCATTTCTGTTATACATTTTCAAGGTAATAAATATACTGTGCAAACTATTAATTGAATTAGAAGCATGATGCACCACCAGTTAATACTAAATGTCACGGCTTCAGGTGCTTTCTTAGCAGCCTCACATTATGCTCACCTAATCGCTATAACATGTGTTTGCATATTAATATCTGTCCGAAACACCAATTAGGGATTCCTCCCAATGCATCATCCTACAGAAAGCAATACCCTGTAGTTCAACAAACACTTCTGATGTGAATGATTTACATGGTCAGTTTGCATCAACGAAGGTATTCGACCGCTGGCTTTCAAAAACGTGCTGATGAACACAGTGGTTGATGGTGATGGCTTGTATAATACTGGTTGAGACAACGGCCGCTGCTTCCTCAATTCAGTGCCATGTTTGGCATTAGTTTACTGATATCGTTCTAGTAAACCGTAGCGTTAATTCCCTTTAATAACCCATCCCTTTGCGCAGTTTGCGATGTTGAGAATAAAACAAGACAGCAGCAATAATGATTTCTTGGTAAACGCAACACATGATTGATTGTCTCATGACACGCTAGGGAGAGGCAGGTTTTTAGAGCTAGTGAATGATGGTGGCTGTCTGCAAAAATAGACCGCGGGTTTGTGATGGGTGATTCATTTCAACACATTGAATGCCTTTTTATTGTATTGACTTACACATTAGTTGTCTGAAAATGACGCGATGAATGTTTTTACTTATTCCCGATAGAAAAGCAAGTAAGACTCTTTATACTGCCTTGAGGTTGATTGATCACATTGAACACTTATGGTACGTATTAACCTTGTTAACGAATATATATGGAATGGCAATTATCTTCTAAGACACATATTCCAGGATTAGCAAACAGGAATGTAATCATTGTTAGCACGTTTTAACATTTATATATCGAATACTATTAGTTAATGTTGTAAACCAACGGTCGACAACAGTTGCCAAGGTTTTTTGGTGTAGCTGAACAAGTGTGCAATACATTATGTTTTCTCGTCAACGAGCCTAAGAAAACAAATGTATCCCCGGCGTTCCCACAGCATGTGCAAATTAGAAGGAGCAAGTGTCTGGTTAATCAAAGGACAGTTGACGAAAAGCGAGTTATAATTATTATTGACATGCAAGGAACAGCTAGTGTGTGGGTGATACCCATGCAAGTCATGTCTTTATTACGCACTTGTAACTAAATAAACAACTGTTATTGTACGAAAGAATGCGGTTTTATAAAATCCATGGATAGCATGTACATTGTATGCCATTAATAAAATGCATGTCAACGTAACGGTCTAAATACAGATATCAGCCTGCCATGCTAATGACGGATCCGCAGGGTATTAAGGCACGGGTTCCACGTGCCTTGAGAATGAATGATCTGCAGGATAATTACGATCTAGTGCCAGGTGCTATCACAAGTAGCTACATTGTTGAAATGCGACAGAGCAATGTATGGGCGGCAGCTGCTACTGAGTAAATGAGGGCATTCCATTAAATCTACCTATAGCACTCACTTCTGTTCTCTGGTGAGCGTTTGTACCATCTTGTAAAAGCTGCAATAGCCTTCGGTCACCTCTATGACTTTCCAAGACGCACGATGATTCATGCGTTAAAAACGGGAGTTCTATTACTGAAGCCGCTCGTGTATTGTAACTGGGCTGACTAATGACTTGATGTCCATCTTCGACCTACCTCGTCCCACCTTGCTGCATAATTGATCACTATAACAAATGATCGGCCAAACTCCTTATAAAGGGTGATAACATTCAAGGTTACGCATTGGGTCTCAATGTAAGCCAGTACGCTAAACACATGTAGCAACAGTACCAAACCATATTGTGCTGTTATTTCTCATTTCATACTTAACAAGTAGCGCTATGAGTTGACGTTATCTATTTCGTCCGTCCCGATCGTTTATTTGTCAACACGATTAGATTCTGTAACGTTTCCTCATCATTACACAATATTTTGGCTGTTCATTAGTGGCCGATAGACTACCTCCGCCAATCAGTGTTCTAACCTCTTACCGTCAAGCTTTATATATATATATCAATAAACTTAACATATTCCGTTTATTCATTTGGCTGTTAACTTCAATGCTAGCGTGAGATTTTTCAACGTTTAATGGCTGCATACATTAGCCTATCTGGGCGTATGCAAAGCCAAGAGGGTATAACAATGCCGGCAGCGTGGGAATACATTAGGCACATTTTATCGTAGCCAAAACAGTGGGTTGTTTTCAATCTGGTGCTGTATCGTCGCTATATCTCACCCAACTATGTCAATGAACATACAAATAATGCGCTTAATTTAATTTAAAGTGCTCCCACGTTTTACATTTGAACTTGATATATATACATATATATATATATATATATATATATATATATATATATATATATATATATATATATATATATATATATATATATATATATCAATTAATTAAATTCGTTAAATATTCATTTGTCTGGTAAGTATAATAATAGTGTGAGGTTTGTGAACATTTAAAGGCGGCAAATATAAAAGCAAGGGGATATAAGAGCGCACGTTGGAGCACGTTTACCAGACTTAATGGCGATCAAAACATGTTTTGTTCACAATATGTCGGTATCTAGTTTGTGTATGTCCTTCGGTTATCTCAATGAACAAATCACTACATGCGCTGAATTGATTGATAAAAGGTTCATGTTTTCCATTTATGTGAATTCAGCGGCAATATCGGACCTTGTACGATCACTACCCTTATGTAATGACGCCAAACGGTGTTATATTTAATTATTATCGTGCAAATGACGTGTGAAAACATAGATTGGAAGCTACAACTCCCAAAAGTAGCCTTTGACTCGAACCGGGGTAAATAATGATGACGTAGAAGACTTTCGTATCAAGTATGAGGGAGATTCCCCTTTATATCTGACATACTCCACCATAGCTCTTAACACCGCTTCAGCTAGATAAAAGACCGACTTTTCACTTGTAATGGCCCTTAAGCCTAGCCTTAAGCGAATTCAAAACCATTTAGCACTTGGCAATAAGTCCCTTTATGGTATGACACCTCATTTAATACATAGGCACGGCGGCTTCTTGGTATTATCCTGAAATACGCACAGGCTTCGTAATGTCGGCCATTAAGAAGCTACCAATATTGCCTTTTCTAGGAAGTCTCTACACGGGTTAACCCTGATATAAGGTGGACCTATTGGATTCCTTGGAAATTCGTTTGCTGTGATAACCATTCAGCTTAATTCAAGTATAAAATCAGCCAGAAAAAAGTAATATCTGTATCAAATGTCATCATAATTTCCTATCTGGGATAGGAAAATAAGTTTATTAATTATAAATCCTTCCTATCGCAATATTCTTAGTGATGAAGCTACACGTAGTGATGCATCCGATCTTAACCAGCTAAGCTACTCCATGCTTATTGTATCCATTGAGACAGGTGCTACGCAGGTGGAGTGCCTTAATGTGATAAGATATTTCATTCATAACCTTCACAACCGATTCGAAGGGTGCTGCAGGTGCAACAATCTGATGGAGAGTCTACATAAACATTTCGACGATGTACATGCTGGTTTCGTGCACCTGTGTGATCAACATTGGCATTCCACACATTGATCACATTGATATGTAATTTCGGGATGAATGCGTTTATCAGTCCAAATAAACACTTCAACTTTCTATGAACAACATCAAATCGACCCTCAGGCAAAATAAACACTTCAACTGTCTATGAACATAAATTGGCAGAACAAAATCATCTCAACCCTCCTATCTATATTTCGCCGCGCATGATTATGGATTACACTGAGTTACTCTACTTTAAAATGTATAATCGTTTAACCATGCGCAGACACCATGGTGCGAGTGTTAAACATGGTTTGATTAATTTAATTGTTTTATTAAAATGTATGCTTGCAGCTTGCGATGAAAATCGTACCATGTAATGCCTCTAGTGTGAATGTAAGGGTTTCTTTCGTTGTTCTCGTTTTCTCATTTTATCATGCGCACGCACGTGGACTGAGCAACGCAAATAACTAAACCATATATACCGGCTACAGATACGGACAACAAAGGTCACGGAGAGTTAATAGTTACACGAAACGTAGCTCTTGTCTTGAGAAAGTTAATGAAAATCAGTCTATTTAGATGCAATTTTTAATAAATACATATACCTCAGACCGTAGTACGAGCAAATGAAGTGATACCTCCGTAATGTCACTGGGATTATCATTTTTGATCATCCAAGCTTTGAACGACTACGTGGGGCCCATTGATGCATGTTGATGGTAATGAAGGCTTGTGCCGTGTAGTGTTAGCCACATATGTGCACCTGAAGCAATCGTTTGTACTTAATATGGTTTCCAAGAGACTGACATTAACATGTCCGACATACGTGGCATGGGTGCACGTTCTCTAGAAGATCACAGGAAACAAGACATTTCTATATCCAATTATGAGCGTCTGTACGTCAGGTCCTCTATAAGTGAATGATCCCACGCTAGCAACATTATATGGTGTACATTGGCTTATTTGCGTGGTGACGAATATCAGGGCAGTTATTATGAATTACGATATTGCCATTTACTAATGCGACGAATATCAGCGTCAAGAAAAATGATTAAACATGCGTCAGTTTACCTCATGAGCAGCTAAGCCTTCTCGATACTAAATGCTGATTGTGTTACGTATACAGAGACATTTGGATGTGTCAACATAGCAATTAGTAGTACGGTCTAAACACAATTTTATTGGTGATTACCCACTGCCTCCGACGACGGTGTGGCTTAAAATTCAGCACTATACGGTGAACGCAGTTGGTCGGTATGCACGTAAAAACGTCTATCGACGGACAACAAAGTGTAAATTTTCTGCCTCAAAAAATCTAATGAACTAATTGTAAAAACATTGCATTGATTATCTGGAAAAAAATGCGACAGACGAAGCTTTGATAAGAATTGCTAAGCATCATTCATAGCGTCCATAGAAAAAGAGAGGCAATAAAGTTTGCTTAACGAATGCAATCTGCTGACGCCATGAACAAACGGTCGTAAGTTATAGGACGTCCAACTAGTGTGAGCAACAGAAAGACGCTTTCTGTTGGCAAACACACGCGTGCTAACTTAAAGGAAATCCCCTTTCATGGCTTATCGAGGAATAGAAAGTACTACATATACGATTAACGGTGGTCCATAAAATTTTACTTTTATTTTAGTCGCACTTCTAGAATAATCTCATCAGAACTACGTGTCCTATTAATCAAACACAGTGGCCGTTTGGGAATGGTATAATAGCTTTGTTATATCGAGACTAGGTTTGTTCAAGCAAGGGCGATAGCACTGTTCCGGGCGTAATCTTTAAAAATACGGAACATTAGATCATCACACATCGCCATTTTGCCATTTCTGATAAAGATAAACGCGGCAGGGAACACATACTACACTAGAGAGACCGTGCCGTTTCATAAACCTACAAACCAAGCTGGAGACAATTATAGGCAGTCAATTCAAGTCTTGTACATAAACAGTATACCCATCCACCAATTCCATTTCCACCATTATTTAAGGTTAGCTCATTCAGACGGCTATAATTGATTAAAACAAAGGTCATTAATCCTCAGATCTATATTCTAAAAGATTATCGTAACCAATATAAGAAGACCGCACGTTTTTTTATTTTTTTCTTTTGGAAAAATGATTTGGAAATGTACATTTTCTACTTCGAAACGGTCTAGATATCGCTCTGTAAAGCTCGTGAATTTCCTAACCGTGACGTCACATGCGCTGTTCGCGAACACTGCTCGTCATGAATCCATGCTGACTCTCTTTGGCCATGTTCGAGTCGATGACAGTCAAACTAAGCGACGAAGAGACTCTTAAAAAGGCAAAAAAACTGGTGAGATTCACTGGCTGAACCTTGTGACTAGTCTTGACCTGTCCACTTATACTTATTCAGATGTTGATGAATTTATCACCAAGTTGCCAGTATATCAATCCAGCTGAAGGGGCAGTATTAGTTTTCATAGAAATATTTACTTCAGGGGCCGTGTAATCAAATGAGTCAAAATGGTGAAATCCATGCCCTGTACTTTATCAAAGAAATTTAATCGGTATTGATATATGTGTCAACTATTAATAGGATCCAAGCCACACGAAGAGTTTGAACTGATAGTTTGAAACAGGTATCTCCTAAAACACATTGGCAGGCTTTCCACATCAGTGCAGACATCAATCCCGAATCATTTGACAAACTGGTTATATTTCATTCGCAAAAGAGTGTTCACTATCCTTATACCACCAAGGAGGCCAGGTGATACCTATGAAATAAAATATTTGAAATTCCATAGTTTATATTTGAATTGGGGTTGTATGGAAGTTCAGCACATTTGTGTAGTGACAGCTGTAAAGTTCTTTGTGGAATTATGTGTTCAAGATTTAATTCTTACATGGCAATGTAAGTTATCAACCTGCTATATATATCTAGATTGCTCCTAGCAGTTATTTACTTCAATGAAAACACAAGCCATCACCCAAGAATGTCAGCCCCAGTGGGGAGTGTCCCACACAAAAGATGGACAGGGAGACCCAGTTGTAAACCCTGTCAAAGTTTTTTGCGCATATGCATCAATCTTAAATGAAACACAAATGTTATTTTTTTACACTTATTACCGAAACCCAAATAAGTTTCAAATACATAAACATTGTTAACCAATTTAATATGGAAACATTATATAACAGATTTATATTATGTCTATCGTACAATGTAAAAAACATTGATTTGCTTCAGACTATGTGCATCAGTTTATTTATGAGGTGTTTAATCTCCTGCAAAAATACCCAAGCAACGTATTGTCGGGGTCCTTGCATGAGAAGGATCTTCTCGGAGGTGCTCAACGTGTTGATTCAACATGACCAAAAAATCTTTTTCAGCTCAACTGTAGATAACCTGAATATTTGCCACCCGGGTCAGATAAGGACATATGTATATATATATATCCATGAATGTATCTAAATATAGAAATGTATTTAAGAATATATATATTTATATTTAAATGTTTATATACACGTATGTATTCACATGCATATATAAATATGCATGAATGTGTACTTGCATGTATATATATATATATATATATATATATATATATATATATATATATATATAGAAAATATATATACATATATACATATAATATATATGTATATATATATATATGGATATATATTTATATATAGCTATATATATATATATATATATAATATATAATGTATACATATATATATATATAGATCGATATATAGATATATGTATATATACATATACATATATACATATATATACACATATATATATAAATCTATATATATATATAAAAATAGATATATATATATCTCTCTATATATATATATATATATATATATATATATATAGATATATATCTATATATATCTATATATATATATATATATATATATATATATATATATATATATATGCTGCTTCGTCATTCTGAGAAGCTCATTTGATTCATGGCGTCGTTTGTAAAGCTTCGAAGGTTACAGACACTGCTTCAATTTCATAGTCATATATGGAAGCCCATGTAACTGTTTTAGTTACTCAGAAATTTAGCAGGCAACAGGCGCATTGTAGCGCCACTGCAAATACTTAAAATTTACTTCATATCCAATTCATGGACTAATCTAATCGTTTTGGTGTCAAATGTGCTGAACTCTTTTCATTTATTCCAGAGAATAATCAGGACGCAATTGTTCATCAGTCCATGAAGTCTGTGTCTCACGACAGATAGACGTCACAATGTAACCTGCGGACCTTTGTGCACCGAATCGGGAAAGCAATCTCCGTAAAGCGTCGACAGAAGTCAAGAACATTTTTGAGTATCTAAAGTTGAGTAATTCATAAATGGGTGCTGATTTAATTTATCAGCGTGTCATCACATTACACGTTTTGGGCAAGTATGTAATAAAGGAGCTATCTTTAATGAACAGCAAAGCGAGATGTTAATCAATCATAGACACACCCATCAACGCGCCATCAATTGCGCAGTCAGTCCAGTTTTAGATGTTGGCGACAAGCAACGTTGTTCAGTTCGAGTGCTTTCTAATAAACAACCTAATCACGCACTCGGCACATCAATCCTGACTCATGTTATTGCCTTCTTGACTTCACACGTAATGCATTTGAAAGCTATTGGCTAGCAGATCAAACATTTGATACAAGTACAGATCCGTCAAATCACGCCGCGCTTCCGGTCCACCAAAGATTCTCCTGCATAACACTCACAATAATAATCCATTTAAACATTTTCCTTATAGAGCTCAGCGTTAAATTGTGATGAAATGACCCGTTGTTTGTGTTTGACAAATACAACGTCTCTAATGCAATTTGTTAGCGAATGCTTGAGATCATCGTACGAGGTCATAGTGCCGAGATAATGGTATTTGGGTTGTTTCGGGGATTAATCATAGTAACATTGAACACTGTACATTTTCTGGATGCTTTGCCTGACAGGATTGGTATAGGATAATCTAACCCACACAGCATACAGTATTATCAAGCTATTTTTCAAGTAGCATGTATGCGTTACAACAGATTACTCTCGCTAGCTCTGCGTTACGAGCTCGTGAAACACTAAGACACTGGAATAATAATTATAATTTATTTCATGTAGCGTAAATGCCACAATAAGTGCTCTGAAACGCTGAGTGCTAGGTGCTATGTGCAAACATTAGCCGTAAAATATTCGGCGAAAAGATATGTTTTTAATCGTGACTTAAAGACATCCACATTGGCGATGTGTCTCAAGAAGCTTGGAAGTGTATTCCACAAGAATGGGGCAGTACAACAAAAATTCCACCGCTGGTTAGCCGATCTCAATTCTTGTCCTGGAATATAGGGAGCAACAACATATATATATATACAAATACCAGTATCTTAATTTGATTCGCTGCACCACTTGGAACCGATGAAGCGAGCACAGAACCGGAGTGATGCGATCACTCTTTGTTTGTCCAGTAATCAGTTTTGCTGCGATGTTTTGTATTTTTTGCAGTTGATACACGAGGAATGCAGGAGCGCCATAGAGAACAGCATTACAGAAATCTATTGTTGATGTTATAAATGCATGTATTACTTGCTCCTGTGACTATCTGTCAAGAAAGTGCTTTATTTTACAGCCATTGCGTATGTGTATTTATGATTTTTGGAAAGGCTGTGACCTGCGTTTTCATTCATGCAAAAGAGGCAAATATTACACCGAGATGTTGGACCCCTGTCTCAACGAAATGACCATATATTCTATTTTTTCTGCATTCATTCACAGACGATGTTGATGCATCTATGTTTAACTCTTTGTTATGAATAATTCAATTTTCTCAACGGCGGCATCGATGTATTTGAGATCGCAGCTTAAATAAAGCTGGGTGTCATCAGCATATAGATGATAGTTGATATCAGAAGTTTGTATCATCCGACCAGGCGACGATGTGTTGAGATAGAAGAGCAGTGGTCCTAAGATGGATCCCTGGGGGACGCCATAACTGACAGCTTTAGGTATGCCTTTAGTAGATATACATTGGGTGCGGACTTCAAGATATGTGATGAACCAGTTAAGCACGGGATTGCTCAAACCTATGCTTTGAAGTACTTGTATAAGGCACATATGATCCACTGTGTCAAAGGCAGCGGATAGGTCCAAGAGCACCAACACCACCACCTACGACCCGCGCAGTGCATGTATAATGTCATTTTTGGCTCGCACAGGTGCCGTTTCAGTGCGACAATCATTTCTCTAAGCTGACTTGTATGGTTCTATCGAATTGTTCTCTTTCCGACATAAGCCTGGTTGTGCCATCCCCTTTTCAAGACGCGTTGATGCTAAGGCTAAATTCGAGATTAGCCTATAGTTCTCAAATGTGTTTTGGTCTAATGAAGGTTTTTTGAAGAATGGGATAACCAGTGCATATTTAAGTAAGTCTGGGATAACGCCTGTTGATAATGATCGATTGTTTATACATTGGAGCACAGGGGCAAGTTGATGAGTGTTTTTCTACACCAATTGATCAAATGCACATTCAGTATCAGTCAGATCCTCAGTGTATATTCATATGATCTAGAGCTATTGATCTTTTTAATTTTATCTATGAAGAACTCCCTGAACTTGTTGACCATAAATTGAATATCCAAACCAGGGAGTTGGGAGTCCTATGTTAAAAAGCCTTTTTGTATTCTCATTGGTGATAGTGATTTGCGCATACAGATGTTTACCCTGAAATACTCTCGGATTGTTTAGTTCTAGCCCGTTTTCGACAGTTAAACGTACGCACGTCAATCTCAACGGTTAGCATCCTCATGACACTCTTCGATTACAGTCGATTTCATGAATTTCCGCAATTTACGCGGATATATTTTGCAATCCGTGAGGGACATGATTTTAGCTAAAAATGACGGCAAGAACGTACTCTTTTGTCAAAGAGATACCACATATGTCTTGCAGCTGAATGTAACCTTTAAGAAGCGTAGCAAATGTTATCAAATTTATCAAATCGGATAAAGAAAAACTTGCATGGTGCTCATTAACCCTCCTTATGCCTGATAAAAAGCTCCTTATGCCAGTGTTGCCTGGATGTTATCGTATTTTTCATGAGAAGAAAAAACAATTATATGGCCATTAGCACACCGTAGCGAGAGGTGTATGCCCTTAAATGCAGCCACAAATATTTCTAGTAATAGCTATATTTATGCCCCTTTGACGCGGCATAATTTACAATATACAACGCTATCCTTCGTCAAGATTCCAAGAAGAGTAATTCTGAAGAACGACATTTTAGACTCGGTACAATGAGTAATGTTGGTTGTTTGTTCAATAAAATTTAAGCCTGTGTATTATGACTGACCTTAATCTAAAAATGTTTTTACTTATTTGTATCTCTCTTAAATGCCTCATTTAAAAGCACGTTTTTTTATTGCACAAATATTTTTGTCTCTCCGATATTTGTTTGAAGGCTTCATTCATAAAAAAACATTCAAGATATTGTCATTTTATGAGCAGAGGAGGTACAGTGGCCCTTTGATAATGAACAATTAACTTTTCTTTTTGAATCTATTGTTCTGTCACATTTATCCAAGTTTCTATTAGCCAGTTAGCATTTCTGTATCTTCTCAATGGTGTGCTTATGTATTTAGGAAAGACAATGGTTTACTCCCAAACAGCATCTCGCTTTGAGAGACTGATATCTATCGATTACATAGTTTACTTCGTATCAAAAATATAAATAAAAGCAGCTAAAATTATCTGTTTAGTGTTGTGAACATGATAATAAACCTCAGACGTTAGCGCTTGTTTTGCTACGACAAACTGAGTGGTCTACACCCACGTGCTTGCTCGGGCAATTTAAGCATAATTATCTGCTCCTAACATACCAGTTTACACTTATTGCCAGCTATCAGGGTGATGACATGGTGACCTTAAGACCAAATCATATAATCAAGTGTTAAATCACATTAACTTGGACGAGGTAAGCTTTATAAGTCTTAGGTTTCCGTGCAATATATGCCGCTTGTACCCGCAGAACCTAATCTGTGACTTTGGAATGCGTATGAAATATCACTTTAGCTACGTAGATTGTGTGGGATACAAAATATGCATTTAAATAGATTTGTTCTAACATAGCAAATAGCGCTGAATTTTACTAAATTAAAACAATTGTAGCAAACTTTCGAACGCATAAGGGGTTTCATTTGAGAGATCAAATACCAGAATGGTCGAGTGGTCAATAATTTTGGTGACGGTAATAATTACATTATTAGTTTGTTTCTGACTTTGTTTTTTGAAGTTGGGCGTTAAACTTTAGCTGCCGCGGGGTAAAGGTTACATTTTTTATAGCCTATACTTGATTGCTTTATTTGATTTTACACCATACAAGCCTCATAAACATTTTTATGATTATATATGTGGCGGTGATGTTTCACTAGTCTTGCTATTAAGAGCTCCTTCATTTTTTTGTATTGCCTTTAGAGAGCGACATTGCGACATTAATGGATGTGAATCTGGTTGCTGTTAATTAGCGCTGGTTTGGCATATAAATGCATCCATCATTAGCAGTGATGTCGTTACTTATCTATACGAACGATTGCACATCACAAATTTAAATCCGAGTATGGCTGAGTGGCTAAGGCATTTGACATATGCCTTTGTGAGGACGGCATTCGTTCAGAGGATTTTGCTGAATTATGCAAAACGATAGATTGCATTTTTACTCCTAATTTGAGAAATGAACGCAGCTATATCCTATAATCTACAGGACATAATGACGCGAATCTACCCTTGTCCGACGAGAGCACAACACATTGTCATCGAGCCATTAAGTGGAAGTGTTAATGCACTAGGTCAACACAGGTGTGCTTGCAAATGGAATAGATCAATCGTGACCTCGGAAGAAAACGTTTGTAATTTTGCAAATGTAATATAAATTAAACAAGGTGCGAAGTATTCTTGAATCATATTACAATATATAGCAACGGGGAATCGCTGTAAATAGCTAGGCACCTTACTATCATTATGTGATTGAATGTGACGCATTATGTTGATGCTTTACCAAATAGGTTAATGAGTACACGCCCATCATTAAACCACAATGATTTTGCCATATTTAGCGTTCACAGAATGTCATACGTCTACACTAGCACAGACGAGCCGAATGGAGCGTAGAATTGGATGAAAGAGGAAAGCTAATTATTCAGCAGCTTTGCTATACAAATTACCGGAAGCACCCAATGGGTTCGATTTTATTATCATGCTACTTCATATTAAATGAATATCCTAGGGCGAGGTACGGCTGCGTCGAATGTTTCCGGAAAAATATTATATATGTTTTTGAATGAAGCGTTTGCTACAACGTTGACTTAGTATGTCCCTATTTTGTGATTGCTTGACATTCAGAATCGAAAAATTGGACGACCAAATATCACGGCTCAAAATCCCTAAACACCATTGTTAGCAAGTGACGAAGCTAACCGCAATGACTGAACACGACCTCGTAGATGACTTGAATGGAAACTATTTTACAATGCATGATGGAATAATAACCATAGCTACACACAGTATCCGACAAGGAATAGATCCAAGTGCTTTAAATTACCAATTTTAATTTAGAGACGTCCTGTGTATTTGCTTAATGCCAATCAAGTGTATGGTTTATGACATTATGACAAGTGAACGTCAATTGTTGTTTTATTAGCAGATTATGGTTGACACTATCAAATACTATTCTGCGGTTAGCTTTTCATTTGTGTAAATCCCCATTTCTTCCTTTATGGATCGGTTACTATGGCCACGTATATAAGCAAGTATTTATTGTCTGACAAACAATTGCCGGGTTTGGAGCAGGCTAGTTGAGATTTACTGCATCAATCATTTAACTGATTTCGGGGGAAACACCAATAAAATTCATGTTTTCGAAGGGACCCAATGCTTAGATTCCAATTAGCTACGTGATTATGCATAGCGCAATTGCTCATATTGTTATAGTCATGGCAGAATGGGCATTTGCAGTGTACAGTGCCGAAGATCGCTCTTTGATGGGGTCCAATACGGTAAGATAGCAACACGTCAGCTCTGACCCTTAACCTTACTTAATTTTTCGCACTCTTTGTGACAGGCTATATACCAAACGATTAGAAATATTTAGAGTTTTGATACGATGTCTAATTCACTGTTAATCACAATAATTAGCTCCACGTTTAATCAGATATGGATCGCTGCGTCCGACTTATAATGTGGTTGGTTTCCGCCAACGTTGTGGAAAACTGTATTAAAAAGGCACTTACTGCATTATATGCAAACTGACCACGACGCAGGAATTCTACAAACACATGTATTTTGTCCACGGCTTAAATAAATACATTATGGTGAATGTAGCGTGTGTTTGTCAGTATGTACTTCACTGGAATACAGATTTTAAGCGATATATTTAAGTATAATCTGTTGTCTAAATAATGTGCGTCTTTGAACCCAACTACAGCGATGTAATTTTTCAAACAAACTTCAAATAACCCTCAGGATTTTGAACAAAGCGATGACAAGAATTGCAATATAGTATATTTAGCTTCTGAAAACAAAAAGAGACGCTATAATTTACTGTTAGTTTTGTAGGTGATCGGTTGCAATCAAAACATTTACGTACGTGTTCAAGCTACGTTTGCACATTTAAAAGGTGTGATGCAAAGAGGGCTTCTCGTGGCAAACAAAGGTGTGCCAATGTAAGGCTTATCCCATATTGTGGCTTTTTGAGAATTAGAAAGATATCTGTGTGAATGGAAACGTTAATCATGCAATCACACCACGTCATCCCAGTATAGTGATCTATACAACTTTCTCTAATTCGAGGTACGTGTCCCATCAATCTCACACAATGATAGTAGAAGAATGGTAGAATGGCGCAGTTGCCTCGAGACAAGGTGGTTTGTCCAAGGAAGGGGGATAACACTGTTCCAGTCGTAATGTTTCAAAATACGTAGCTATAGATCTTCACATCTCGACATTATGCCGTTTCAGATAAAGATAAACTCGACCGAAAGCTGACACAACACTAGATGGACGGTGTCGTTACATGTACCTGCAAACCCATTCTAGCAGACAATCATTGCCTTCTAATTCGAGTCATGTACATTTGCAGTGTACCTATCCCCCAAACCCATTTCCACCATGACTTAACAGATACCAATTCAGGCTGTTATAATTGGTCTTGATCATGTCCATGAGCATCACGATTTACCCAACCTAAGTCTACCCGAGCCCAAAAGGTGGAAATTGGTCAGTCAATCTAGCTGAAAACAATGCCAATCGTCCGGCATTGATTAAGGTCATATGAATGAATACACTTTTATGTTAACTTTATAGGAAAATGAATTATACAACACCAGCTGATAAGTATTGGGGTACGTTCATTATTAACAAAGTCGGCAATGAAATAGGAGATAATGTCGAAAAGTTCATGACAGTCTTATATATGTAAATGTTATAATCAAATATTGAATAAATGGTAAACTAACAATAGTTTGGCATGCGCTACAACTGAGAGCTGCACATGATTAAAAGTCGTATATCTAGAATGGATGAAGTTTCTGTGGTTACACTATTACTAAACGGCGATTACAAAGCCTTTTTCATGGGGCTATGCTGATTATATTCAAGACTGTAAGCTGCTGACGATACCTCAATTCATATGTGATCGGTAAAATGTACGGAAGTGTCCCCGCTCTAACACTGTTTTGGGCGCATATATGTTTTTATTAGCCTTTCCTGCCATGTAGAGTCCATTCGCGCCAATCCATGAACGGTAGATCTAATGAAGTGAGGTTATGTTGATGAAATAGGATAATTCAAGGAGCCTTGGTTCTATCACTAATTGACTTTAAATACACATCTTAAATGTGTCAACAATCGAGAACCCAAGATTTATACAAAATAATAGGGTGGCCTAGGGGTTAAAGCTTACAATGGACATATGTACGCGTGGGTTCGATCCCCACTGGAGTAATTGAGGTTACTTTGGCACCGATATTGGGAGCCAATCATTCATGCAAGCGTTGTTGAATAATATGTGCCTATGAACGCTGATGTTAGCGTTTCCCATTTCTAGTTGTACTATACCGGCATGACTTCTATTACAACAAGGAGTCATAAACTTCTCATGTAAAGAATGACCCACACACCCGGGTTGATAACCTCATAGGAATGTTTACTCCATATGCAGATGAGCATGCGACAAAGAAAGCATGATTTAATACTGTGATCACAAAGTTCAGTACTCTGGTTGTGATACAGCGACGAATAGCTTTGAAAGTGGGCCTGATAAAACTTGATTTAATACGAGGGGCAAAATGTGACAGTCATCTCACCCAATCGTATCCTTGACCCATGGCTGATACCATAGTACGCTTAACCGCAGCATGCCGACGTTGGTGTTATCTGATTGGACGTTGTTTGCGGCTGCTAGGTGTGCAAAATACGAACGAATGATTAACGTAACCAGTATTGTACTTGAAATTGTGGGAATGGTGGCATTGTTTGCGCAACCGTTCTATTTTAGCGTGTGCCGGCCACAGTTGCTTGATGTTACTCGAACACAGATAACTTTGATTTAAGCTTCCATTAATTATGCGACGTTACGATACATTAGCTACATCAGTAATCTTAGTAACCGCTTATTACATTGATAGATCGTATATATATATATATACATATATATATATATATATATATATATATATATATATATATATATATATATATATATATATATATATATATATATATATATATATATATGTGTGTGTATATATAAATAAACATATATATATATATGTATATATATATATATATATATATATATATATATATATATATTTATATATACACATACATATAAATATATACACAAGCAACGTCGTTCAGTTCGAGTGCATCCTCATAAAAATCCTTATCACGCTCTTGGCACATCAATCATGTTATGCCTATTTGACTTCAAGCGTATTGAATGTGGATGCTAAGGGCAAACAGAACTTACATTAATTAGTAAAAAAAATATCCATCAATATATGCTATGCTTCCGACCCATCATAGATTTTCATGTGAGAACATAACACCCGGAAAAAAAAACCCATTTACACATTTTTCCGATTTTGCCCAAAAGTGATGGAAATGTTTGTGTTCAATAAATACAACGCATCTGATGCAATATGTAAGCGAATACTTAAGATCAACGTATAATGTCATGGTGTGGAGGTAGTAGTATTTGGCTTATTGCGAAGACTTATTATAAGTACATTGAACCCGGTTTATTGTCAGGATGCTTGGATTGATTAGCTTGGTGAAGGATAACCGAATAAATATGATATTTATATATATGATATATAGAAATGATATATATATATATATATATTTTTATATATATATATATATATATATATTTATATATATGTATTTATATATATATATATTTATATATGTATATATACATATATATATATATATATATATATATATATATATATATATATATATATATATATATATATATATATATATATATGTATATATATATATTTTTATATCATCGAACGAGGTCACAATTTGGAGGTAGTAGTATTTGGCTTGTTGCGAAGACTTAATATAGGTACATTGAACATTGAACCCGGTTGTTTGTCTGGAGGCTTGGATTGATTGGCTTGGTGAAGGATAACCGAATAAATATTATATATATACATGATATATAGAAATGATATATATATATATATATATATATAAAAAATATATATATATATATATATATATATATATATATATATATCTATATATATATATATATATATATATATATATATATATAAATCATCGAACGAGGTCACAGTGTGGAGGTAGTAGTATTTGCGAAGACTTATTATAGGTACATTGAACCCGGTTCATTGTCTGGATGCTTGGATTGATTGGGTTGGTGAAGAATAACCGAATATATATGATATATAAATGATAAATATATATAATATATATATATATATATATATATATAGATATATAGATATATATATATATATATATATATATATATATATATATATATATATATATATATATATATATATATATATATATATACTATATATATCATATATATTCGGTTATTCTTCACCAACCAATATATATATATATATATGACTAGGCGCTATGTCGCAATTTCTTTTGCGAATCTTAATCATTTATATCAATTGCGAGGCCTATATTGATTTACCTCACGTATTGGCTAAACAGCCATTGAGACCATGCGCAATGCAAATGTGCTGCATTTTCATTCGTGCAAATCTCTTAACGATACGTCGACTTGCACCAGCGGTGTGATTGGTTGAATTGCCGGATTCCTGGTACATTAACACATTGGATGGCTGTATTTACTCCCTGGATACAGCAACAGCAGGCAAATATATCACCAAATTTCTATCATAAGGTTCGTGTTTGATTAGCTTCCTGCGGTAAGAAGGAGTAATTAGTTATCGGATAACCTCAGAGAAAGCACATAAACTGTTTTCAGAGATATTCGTTTATTTACATTTCAGGGACAAAGGGGTGGTTAAAGCCTTTCTTCCCGTACAATAAAGGTCGGTCAGCCATCTGTTTTAGGCGAATTTAGACATGCACACAAGGAACAGCACAGGACTGCAATTTTATCCGACGAATGTTGAAAATTGACTTTGCCAGTTACCCTGGAAATGGTGAAGTGCCATTGCACATGGCCATCAGGAATGCCATCACCTGCAGGTATCTCTGTACGGAGTAAATAGACTGATTAATCTTGATTGTTCAGCCGTCTATACATCACGTGTGAAACGGGATGTTGTGATGTCTTCACATTATCGCCATTTCCGATTCCCGTGATCCTTATCCAAAGTTCCCTTGTGCAATTTATTCTCGTTCTGCATTTTCAGCATACAGCTCGGTGACTTAGAGATGTAGGTCTATATACATTGTTCTTCTCATATTTACAGCACATCATTTACGTTTGTTAAGTGTGGCTCGATTTTCACTGAGTAATTAATATGAGCATCTCACTTAATGTTAAATATAAAGAGTGGAACATGATGCGTTGCAAATATATACATCATATCTCTCGTTCTATTGACAAATGGACTCAAATCGTTGCGTTTCGGCGTATGAAATGTATCGATACCAAAATGACGCACGCGCTCGGAGAGAGTACACATATATAATGGCGTAAACACCTTTTTTATAATGATAATATCTACAAATGCGCTCGTTTGCAATTACCGATATTAAGTGTTCATCATGTCCAGTTTAGAGCGTCAGTAGAGCACGTGATCGAGGCATTGTGACTTGGCTCCTCCCCGAACCACGCATCGCTACTTTCTTAATGATACGTTTCAAGTTGTCTTATCAATCATGATTAACCGCTAGGGACCTTTAATATAGACCAAGGTTGTTAAGGTTTAATCCGGATTTTCAGACAAGATAAAACATTGACTGACTATTTCCCTTTGTGATTGAGGTGCCACACTACTAGCTAAGATTAAAAACAATACATAACTGCACCAGAGAGTAGATTCTGAATCATGAGGTCATGGCTGATATGGTTAAGTTGATGCTAAAGACTGGCTACGAAAGGAACCTGCTAAAGCTTTGAAAATCCGCAAAGACGGTGTTAAGTTGTGTTTATTATGACAAAAAATACGATCTGATATTTATATGAGTTTTAGCGGCACTTGACGGCAAATAGGTTGCTACGTTTGCCAAGTATGAGCGTATTGACAATCTTCGGCTAATGTCGATTTATATAGCAAGGTGTTTAATAACGGTACTGTATTTATGAATGATGGAAACTGCTTTCTGCAAAAGCAATAAAGCTGTCCGTTTGCCAATGGTAAGTCATTCTTACTGTTGTAATAACGGCTGATACTGATAGCTAAATTGATGTGATAATTGTGGCAAACTGACGATGAATGGGACAATTCAAATATGCGCTGTACGCTATGCACAATTCCATGGAACGGCATATATCAATTATCGTGAACGTAATTGCGATATTGAATTCATAGCTTCTGTGGAAAATAAACTGTTAGTGTTTGAAGGTGAGCGGTGGCCATTAGAACATTTACTGACGTCATAATCTATACGTGCGTTAGGTGTGGTGTACCAAGGGGCTTTCTAATGGCAAACAAACGTTGTGTTAATTTAAACGTAATACGATATCATGGCTCATCGAGAAATAGAAAGACATTTGTGTGAGTTAAAGCACTATTGATGCAGCCACACCAGATCTATTGTGGTCATGAACACTCACTTTCACCTAGTCTTACCTCCAGAACAATATTTTCGGGAGGGCGGGGGAAGCCCCATATATCTCACCCAAGGGAAAAGAGAAATGGTACAATTGACATGAGCACAAAAACAAACGTGTGTACATGTTTCGTATAGTTATAGACCTACGAAGGAAATTTTATCGCTTCAAGCAATTATACTTAGCGTACTATACCGGCCTGGATAATCTATTGCAACAGGGCTTCAGAAAGGTCTCGTATGTGTGAAACGACCCCATCACGCGTACTGATAACCTCATACCAATGGCGACAAGCAAGCAACGGATGCCACAGAATTGAAAGACTCATATATTATGACGTGTTCCATAACAAAATATTGTCTATAAGCTGATATTATGCATCGTGTACGCATCGAATTCCAACATCATAACCGATTGAGGGATAATTATACGAAGCGTGTTTTATTCGGAATGGTTATTAAGTTAATGGTGAAGTTAGTTATGTATACCACGCAATTAGTTATTGAATGTAGTTTCGTCTAATAGCAATAATATATAGTGATTTATCATGTGCCATGATTAACGTTTTCATAATTGGTGCAGCTTAGGTAGTCTGAATCAAATTGACAAGTTTAACTGACATGCTGAAATCGGACATTGTTATGTTTTCTCATTAATTGACCCGTTCCTCATTACGCATACTTTATTGGGGCGCATCATGTGCTCTGGGTATTCATAAGGACACTCTACTCAAGGTTAATACACGTGATATTGTCCATTAGGGCAAGCCCGGGAAGGGCGTATGACAATGCACGAGTTCTTGATAAGATCTTGAAGTAGACAACCAAACATACTTTAGTGTCGCAATATATATATAGCTTGCGCTCTTCATCACATGTTTGTATGACGAATTGGTATTCCGTAAAAGACTGATATGAAGACAAATATTATGCATCGTATACGCATAGAACGGTTGTGTTGGACCAAAGTCTGTCCCCAATTAAGAGAACGTGAGTTGTTTAGTAATTACAACATCATAACCGATTGAGAGACAATTATACAAAGCCTGTTTTTGTGGATTGTTATTAAGCTTGTGATGAAGATAGTTATGCATCGCACGCAATTATCTATTGATTGTAGTTTTGTTTAATAGCACGAAAATATATGTCCACCGAGTGCCGATTAACTGAAACCACAGTTTACGGTTTAAGAATAGGAGATCATACCGTCAGATATGTGACGATCAATGGATTCTGAAGGTCGCGCCGTAATGATAAAAGTATGCACTTTTGCAAGAGTAGAGGGTTAACATGGCCAATGAAGGAGTGAGGTACTTTTGTATTAGGCACAACATTACCTCAGTAAAATCCCAAAGAGTAAGCTATATACTCAACCTTCCAATTGCTTCGCATACTTGGGTACTGGGGCCATTAAGTGGCCAACTACACATTAGCGTTTCCTTATGCATTAAAACGCTGAAAATGATTGTCCAAATGAATCACAGTGACAACGCAGTAGTTAAGTATGTGATCAAACATGCTTGTTCTAATGCCCTTTCACCTTTGGGTCGCAATATTGCTTACCTAAGACACAAATACAACATCAATGTACATAATGAGGTGGGGTTCAATATCACACAGATTATCAAGAAAGATTCGTTAACAGATGAACAGAATGCTTTGGTCTGTATCTTAAATACATTGTTTTGTGTTAAAAACAATGAAATTATGATTGATGAATTTGACGATGAAATGATTTATTTGATGATACAAGATATTTTAGTATCGTAACAGTTTTATCTCTTTTTCCGTTGAATGTAGCACTATAGTTTAAATTTATGTATCACAGTTATTGTTTATGCAGGTACCTTGAGTACGAAATAAACATATATATATATCATTTGCAACGTCGTTTGTGCTTTGGAAACCCAAAGTACCTCCGCGATGGCCTTCCATACCAATAACACGCAACATTGAGACATCTACTGCAATGTATCACTTAGCATCTGACGGCCTAGTTGTTGCAGTCGAAAAAACATCTATTTGGAGCCGATTGAATAAGCCCGAGGCCCAAACACATGTCATTCCTACATCCTGCTTGTTATGATTTGTTTTGATGTCACTGCACTTGTACCAAATACTTACCGCTGTTACTCGATAACATAGCGCAATATCAAGTCGATACATGTTCTTGAAAATGTGTCTCACCCGGGCAATAGCTAATGCGGTCAGATATGGCAATCCGTTCTAGAACCGCACTCCCTTACATGAGCATTAGTCGACGTAAAGTCACTTTTTGGGCAGCCATCTAAGTGGCCAATATCCCATCCGCCTATTGTAGACTGGTCAAACGTTATATGTTAACGGGGTGGCCATCACAGATATGCTTAAATGATTTATTTGCATGTTGCTTAAACAACATCAAACAATATTTGCTCATTCATACAACCAGACGGCGTCGTTGCTTGACAGATTTGGCTGGAGACATTAGCGTTAAAATGCATGCAATACAAGTCAGCTACGAACCCACGGGGACATGCGCACAGTCAATGATAATAAATATTACCTCCAAAAGCAATAGTCTCGCATAGGTAAAAGTGCTATTTATGGTCTTGTAATTACTTGGATGTTCTCAATAACTCCCGCAAATGTACATTTGCCTCAATCCGTGCAGCTAGTTTTATATTACGGAAATAGCACGCGTTCATTTGTTGCTGAGGTAATTAATGCTAATCATCATTTGATTCTCAATAAGCATCCACCTACTTGTCAGACAATTTGTTGACCAAACCGGTGGACTGACACATGTCTTGCCACACCTTCATGAAAAGCCTTTTATTTGAAGCCGAGTGTTCTATTTCTGACATCCTCGTTGAGACAAAAGGTTTGCAAAACGAGTCATGACATTAGTTTTTCCCAAATCGCTCAATTAGACTATGTTTATGATAAAGAAAGTTTCCTCGAATGCTTCTATAATATTCGCTCTATGCATTTAAGAAAAAAATACGTGTTAGCTATGATGAAATCTGAGTACGTGCATTTTAATGCAATACCTTCTGCCTACATGATGAGGCTTGCTGACATATCAAAGTTAAACCGCGGAATAAACAAAAGATTCATATACTAAGGCAGTTCATATGTAAAGAGTCGTATTGCCAGTTCAGTTAACTCCATGAAATCAACCGTCGCAGCCTCGGTACCTGCTGTTAGGTGCTGCAGCTTGGGGTTTCGGTCGAAATGCCATTATTGTAGAATAGAATCATATCGTCCTACAGAGGCAACACCGATATTTTGACGACCCATCAAAAGAACTACAATGGCACATCATTCGGTATTTTAGTAGTGAGTGAGGGCAAAAGTGACGTGAAATAAGTCGCTCCGATGTACTGCTTCAAACAAGGGCTTTGATATTGTTGTATGATGAAATGCATAATGCAAGGACGGACTTTAACCGTTGAATAATTTGAAGCCCCTATTTATGCTGCCATGGTCTCTGTCGCATAGAATATTATACCCTTGAGTTTAAATAAGCAATTTACATCTGGTTTTCGGACGACAAGGTGCAATTAAAATGGAATCTAGTGAAAGGTTGGTAAATGATCTGATGAGTTGGCGCAATGAGAGGTCATCCAGGGATTTGCAACAAGAAGACATTCAAAAGGGATGTCTTCCATTCAATACTGTAGCATCTGGGTTTGTGTTCGCTTCCATTATGACGCAAGTTGTTACCACTGAGTTCTGCATATACCATGATTCAGACCCTTAAGTTGAACCTCGTATTAGGAAATAATACTGATTGCTACAATGACAAATCGACTATCAGTTTAACGGTAAAGTGTTATATTTTAACCTGGTTACCTTGGATATTGAAATTTCAATGTCTGAGGGGTATTGCTATTACTCACAAAGCAATGGACTTTAATGATTCTAATCGTTGTGTTGAAAAAGATACATTAATAAGATCTTCGTTCAAAAGGAAGTTTGGATGCAAGTTGATCATCCGTACCATGCATATTTAGTGGAACCAGATACCATGAACTTCTACTGTTCCGTTAATAGGGTGTGCTAGTATTGATTTTGCATGGCTGTTACGATAACAAATCAATATATTTGGTCAAAATGGTCGATTAACTTGTACAAACCTATGAATAAGTTAACCATAGAGTTGTCAGTCACATTGCATACCCTGTTGTTAATATCTATGTTAAAGGATCAAATGGTTGATGGCGGCCAATCATCAAGGTGCATGCGTCTGTTCCCTAAAGGGCCCATAAAACGCTTAACGGTCGAAGTAGTTAAATATATGATACTTAATTAGATACAATATGTACGATATGAGATATCATAATTGAATTCTGGACGTGGGTTATATTTTTCGATCAGAAATGAGTTTCAGCCATTATCTCTTCCTCTAATCGGTCTAAAATGTAGGGCTTAATAATGACTGAGTCATGTCTTCTGTGCAACTTTGTTAAGAAGAAGGATATATGACAAAATTGCTACAAATAACCTTAAGATGATTCATTTTCGTGATTCAAAATCGCGCTCTCTCGCCGGTTATATACAATAATTTTATATGCCGATATTTTGTCATTATGTTGTGGTAAGTACTAGTTGTTTCCCAAATGCGCTTATCTGTTTCAAAGCTAGTTTCATTTTGCTTTCGATATTATTGATATTGCTTTTAATGCTTTTAATTCTAGGAAGGCTATTACATTACAGGATCAGAAAAGGATAAAGGGAATGGATGTTTTACATAAAAAAAGAATTGTCTGCTCTCGGGTACGGAATCCTAATATAGCTGTTCATATCACGCGTTCATCACAAACAACTACACCAATCGCTTTTTCTTGTAAGACACATGTAGTTCATGATTAGCGTGATAGCAACCTAACAATGACATTACCGGGCTTTTTTTACCCTGTATTAATTATATCTATTACATCTTGCGTTATGATATTGTGTCAGATACACATATCAGCTGATACATATGACTATCCGACGAGGCATCATTATCCTACAAGACCGAAAGCCATGAGCGATGTGGCAAAAGCGAAGGTACAGACTATCCGCAAATGTATTCGTGTAGAAGAAGTCCATTTCCCCATTACCAATTAGTTCAACATTCACATAGGTTGCCGGTCTAAACCGCTTCAATCTGGTGATATCAATTAGAAACGTCTAAACAAAAAGCACGTTACTAATACAGCAATTGAATTAAATGAGACAGCGTTCCAAGCCTACTATATATAGGCACTTGTCAATTTTAAGGGTCAATGGTCTCTGGTCTATCTCAGTAGCGCAACAATAAATCTGGGCATTTTTAACAACGACTGCAGTCTCTACGTGCAAAGCTAATGCCTCATGATTATCGTTACATTGGTCAAATGTGTGGAGTTGAAAAGCAGTTTATCTATTTTGCTAGATATTAACACCATTTGATTAACACCATCTGATTATCCCCTGGAACGAATGAAAATTATGGCGCTGCTGTGTATCAAGTTGCCACTGCATTTCATAAGCACCCACGTGGTGCTAATGGTGCCCATTCAATTACATAAAACAGCTATATATTTTCTAGAAAATATTTACACTGCATTTGAAGCATGGGTGTTGTATACAAACATCGCTTGCTATATTCCAAATGTACCTTTATCATTGCTTAAATATACTGCATCAGCTTAATGTCTTTGGAATTTGCTGAGAATACAGATAATGTAATCAATTCAGCCTTCTCCAGCAGAATATCGGACAACAAATTAAAACCGCAAGAAAAGGATCTCAAATGTGGATCAACGTAACCTCCAACTTGACAGTACAGGCATTTTATATGACATGTTGAACATATCACATCATCTACCTATCACGTGCTTGATTAAAGCTTCATTTGAAATTTGGTACAATCAGGAAATAGATACAGTACTTGTAACACCAGGCTGCTGACTTACCAACAACACATGCTGAATGGAGTTATTACTTCTCGATGCATATTACCAACATTAGTTGATTCATAACCAAGATCTAAATGTAGAGTTATGTTCAATGACATTTACAATGTCCTCAATTCATTACAATTCGTTTTGGCATTAACGAATGATTTCTACTTGCAGACACATTGCATACCCCGCTCCCTACAATTGACGTCAACTAGAATCAAACAATGGGATGAGATCGTCGTTGGATATCGTGAAATTAAACCTATAAGTTAACAATGAGTTGGTGTCTGTATGTAAGCCACTTGAAAATCATTCCCATTTAACTTGTCTCTATGCAATCGACAGCCATTCGGAGACCTTTCACTAACGACATTTGCACGTATCTGGTTCACAAACGACATGTTAATCAAATCTATCCATTCGTCTTTGGCTTTGACAAGCAATATTTTAAGCGTCCTTCTGCGTGTTTATATTGTCTGGTGACATAAAGCACATAAGGACCTGTTGTGTGACTGCTTGAATCGCATCTACGGACAAACGGCACCGTCAAAACATGTTGACAGTGTTTGTGTTGTCCATATATTGGGCGACCCCGTTGCACAGTCAGCGAATCATCGAGCAAAGATATCTCTACCGGTCCCTACTTAAGTTCCATATATGTCATCTTAGTGGCCGCTGAATTGATCAGCAGGGTAAATCTAAACATTATTTCACCAAACCGTATATCGCCACTTAGACAAATCTATGGTCAAGTACAATGTAAGCATTAAATCAGTGAAATATTTAGTGCTATCGGCAGTGATATTTCCATGTTGTAGAAAAGGCGATTTTATGATCCCATGCCACGGACGCATCGATGACCAGGGTCATCACGCATAATTAAGACACACTCACAATAATTATACGATGTCGATGGCTGCTTGCTACGTTTGTGTGGTTTTGGCTTTCTCGTGCAGAATGTTGTAAATCCAAATATGTAATTATCTAACATTCTAACCAGCATAAATTACGTTAGCAACGGTAATTGAGCATTGATGTTTTGGTGGTTAATGTACCAATACTAATGAGCATTATTTTACTTCGCATACACGGCCTCCATACACAAGGTAAAAAGATTTGTATGTTGGAAATAGCGGAACGATGTTGACTATCTAGTTGATATAGCTGCTGCTCTGATTAATGCTTTCCAAAATATCGAGCACATTTTTTACCAAAGGCAATTTATGCATCTTCATAACGTGTGACAGTGCGACAGTGCGAAATGAGAGATGAGCATTTAGTTGTAGTAGTTTACTCAATGCATTATCCGGTGATTGGACATATCAAGTCGCATATATGAAAAAGCTTTATTTGATTTATGACCTAGACTCGTTAGTCTAGACTGAGTCGGACTAACTATACCATCACATTTCTAAGTAAATATCAGAAGAAAATAATGCAATTTTCGTACTTTGTGAACTTCAACGAGCCGCTTATCTAATAGCCCTTCTCTACCTACATCATAATGTAACAGCCCGAAAACTCAATTAACTCTGATGCTTTGTTATTACAGCTTTTGCCAATTGTTATTTCATTTCGAGTGGTCACTGTGTCTTTAATGTAGTGCATCGTTTACCATCTATTGTACTGAATAGTATTACAGTGCCGAACGGACAAAGTAATAAATATTAGTGATACTCTATCGTAAGGCAATGTGACTCTAGCTCGTTGATTGGCGTTTGTACAATGTACATGTGCTTGACCTCACCTCAGATTCCTTTCCATGAATCATATGACGTGTAACTGATAGTATATCGTTTCTTTTCACAAAACAATTTCAGAGCGAGGTACAGATCGACTGAATCAATCATACTGAGCAGATATGAAAGCAATGCTGTAATAATGAGAGCATTTGGTAAACGCCTCATCCAACCGGTCATCTATGTTCGTTTTATGCACCTTTTGGTTGCATGTCTGAAAATCAGCTGAAGACTAATCCACAACTACTGCAAATAAAATCCCACCACACGTTCACTGGTCATTGGGATATATAATTAACTAATCTTATTTGTATAAACTGTCACTATATAAGTTACAATTTGATTAGGTTTGTTTGCACATTGAAGAACATTTCTATCTTTCTCTCGCCAGATTTTGAATAAAGCTCTGCACATTCTACAAGTCCTATAATCAGGAAAGCTGTGTCAAGGCTCTATTAAAATATTCTTCCTGTGACAGTCATTGAAGACCTATTTCTTGCCAGCCAATTAATTAATTATGAAGTAAAACGGGCCGTCCTGTTATGATACAAGTTCTGAACGGTAGCAATAGAATTAGCATTTTTAATTACAATGTCAATTAAGAATATGTGAATGTTTTTTATTCAACACATTGATGCATGGGCAAATTCTCAATAAAAAAAATTGTTTGTGATTACGTAGATTTTCCATTCTTGGAAGCTGAAGCTGCTATATAGCGACATAAGTATGCACGAAATCTTATCCTATCAATGCAGTTCTTAGCTTACAGAAGGTAAGAGTAAAGTATGACGAATCAGCGATATAAGCCATCAGCTTCCATATACTTATATCCAATTCGGATTAGGCCCATATTCTGTCGATTGTATTGTCATAGTGCGATGGACAGAATCTAACAACTGTTGCGTTTTGCTCGATAATTATATTTATCTTGCATTGCCTATCCATTGACTTAACACGAGATAGAAGTCATGTATTTTCGATATTCCCAGCGATTCGTTAGCCAGATATAACCACCGAGAGGCCACTCAAATGTTCAGGTACTGGCCCAAAAGTTGCGGTTATAGCGTATTTACATCATTTTGCTACATGCCACTATCAATGAAAAGAAGCGAAACATTATACACGGACCATCCATGTTTAGAGCTATAATAGACCTGATTGTTGAGTGAGCGGGCGGAAGATCATAGCAATTATTCAAGAAATCTGGAATCGGGTGGTTATTTGGACACAAATTCACAATGATGCTGTTGGGGGATCTAATATGGAAGCATAGTTGATCTGGTAACGAAGCTTTCCAAACAAATCAACCACTGAATGGTCCATTGACGCTCCCTGCTGATCTAAACAGTGTAGATTGCTGTGGAGCGCGACAGCGAATTCGATGTCGACAACATGTCGCCAGGTCGCTTGTTCACATCGATGCGGTGAATGTGTTTGAAAGCAGGTCGCTGGTTTGAATCGGACTGTGTGGTGAATTACTTGGCCGTTCGCTGCTGATATAGCCCCAATATATATATATATATATATAATATATATATATATATATATATATATATATATATATATATATATATATATATATATATATATATAGTAATCTATATATATATATATATATATATATATCTATATATATATATCTATATATCTATATATATATCTCTATATATATATATCTATATATATATATATATATATATATATATATATATATATATAAGCCTAAAATCGTATTTGTGCTGGTTGAATAGTATTAATGATAATAGCTATGATTCTAACAATAACTGAACAGGGATGCATTCACGAAACGTATGCTGCAGACGAATAGCTCGCTCGAGTTTACTGCGATATCAATGTTGCAACATTGCGGGATACATTCAGCAATATTTGGACCAATCGTAACTGGTAATCCATTGTGAGCACCATTGCCATTCGAAGCACGGTTTGGAAGCTGAAAATGGAAATTCCGAAAACCGAACCGATTTCTATATGAACAAAAAGAAGAATCTTGTGTAGCTGTTCTTTCAGCTCGCTTTGTGTGCAACCACAAATCGTCTTGATGACAATTCCTTGGCAAAATTGATCACTTAAAATAATGATTATAGGTAATGTCGTCATGTGGCTACTCCTTCCAGCTCTTTAGATGGTTAAGTAAAAAAAGGCGCGTTCTGCATTCAATACGATGGACCCGAAGTAACTCTATGCGTACAATGTAATCGAAAAATGGATTTCGCCACATCTCTGACAATTCTTGTTTTAAAATGTAAATCAACCTATTGCACCGATTTGACCGAATATGTGTTATAAAGCCAACGGATATTGCAATTTATACTTAATATGTATATCCACCATACAGAGCATTGAGGCAGACTGGATGTAAAGTAACAAAGCCGGATACGGATACGTCCCGATTGATGCTCACAGTGTAATGGGAATTAAACGCCAGGTATTTGGTATCATGACTTCGTTTATCTTTACCATGTAGCGGTATAATGTCCCACCATGAAAAGCATGTTGTGCCTTTCTGAAATATTCTTAGACTAGTGCTGCTAGTGTTATTTGTCGGCAGAGATAAACCATCAGTTAGAAACAAATAAACCCATTTTTAACTGACATTAATATAGCGCTTGACTGAACAGAAGATTTGGCTGCTACAGTGTGGTAAAGCTATTTGCACCCTTTAAGTAGAGTATCTGACCGCCGTCAAACGGGTAAATAGCACCATAGTTTTCTTCTTACAATGGTCAGTGCTAGATGGACAGCAATATAGGTATAAGCGCATGATTACTGTCCTGATATGAGGTATTAGTTTTTTAAGCACTATCGACAATGGTTTACCTTGCAGAAACTTGTTTAGACAGAATAAGGCCGGATGTATTACCTGTTGTTTACATGCATGATCGTTTACATGTGGGATGACGTATTGCGGTTGTTATATATCAAATAAACCACTCATTCGCCATGAATTACTGGCTACAAATTATAAGATGTTAATAGATATTTGTTTTGAATGCTATCTGATTCACTTAAATTATGGAAGATATATATACTTCTTACATTATGCGAATCAGATATGTAGAAAGTTCACGGCAACTTGCAAATCAATCCTACTTTTGCAACGTAGGTGAGACTACTTTGTGCCGAAAACAAACTTCAAATCTGACTACAAACGACCTTTTCCATTGCATATGCTATGATACGTTTTTAATTCTCATTAAATTTTCACAACACGTGCGTCGGATGGAATTCAATTTGAGCTCCTCAGCATACACAGCTCAATTTACTCATTTATTACACACGACTGACCGCTAAATGCATCTGATGCCCATTACATTTGTAAGACCTCCCACAAACTTTCCCTGTTTGTTCCCAAAAATGTTCTCGACCATTAATTAATCTTACTATATTCAGGCAATGTGATTACCTTCACCGATGAATAACTGCCACGTCACGGAAATGCTGTAGATCATTATGTCTTCTTGGCACAAAGCATTCGATTGGCGATAGAACACCCCTTCCTACAAAGCTGGTTATATCATGATGTTGACGGATTTATGATGGTGGAAATGATAACTATGTTGGGTAATTGACCCAGCCTTTGAATACGGGTGGCACTGACGACATTGTACGCCCTCTGGTGACAAAATTGATGCGTCCGACTCACATTTATCTGGCTGTCATTATCATCAATATTCTGAATGACCGGAATATTTATACATATATGTCCATCGATATGGGCATCAACATGACATCTCCACTACCAACAAAAACCTTGCAATGCGTAGAGTTTATTTAGTTATTGCATCACGTGTATTACTTACCGACGACAATGACTGCCGACACCCTTTGACGAACTACATGCTGAAAGCCTGTGGTTGAACTCCCTCATATATTTAAAGTTAATCGTCACAGTTTGCATTATATCACGTACGAGGTTATGAGACTGATGCATACATTGGCCATTCATTACATTGCTCGTTTGTCGGGGAAATGAGACGAATCCTCGATTTGGTTGAGTTATACAACAGAGAGCATTATAGATAGCGTATAATTCGAAATTTTATTACTCTGTCATATTCTCAAATCATGTATTTTGTTCCAGGTGGCTAAGTTTGACGTACGTACCACTTTTGAAGCGGGACAGTTCTTTAAGAGTAGTACTTTACAACATGAATGACCTCGTGCTTTGCTCCGTGCGTTTATTAATTTGTTTTGACCTCTTGCATAGGCCGCCACATCGTCTTTTTACAATTTACGAGATTAACCCGCATTTACAATTTAGCATTGCGAATTGAGTTTTCAGATTGCAGTATTAGCAATCCACTTTTCTAGAAACTGAGACAAAAGCTTGGATTATCTTGAAATAAGGTTGAATTTTAATGAATTGATGGCAATGTTGGTTATTTTTGGTTGTGGATGAGAAATCGCTGCAATGGGCTGTACAAAATTAACCACAAAATCCGAACAATCATAAAATGCTCGAATTTCAGATGACGAATGATCACTGAGTCTTGTAAATCTTGTTACTCCAGTAAAGGTGTACAGTGCAATCATATACAATCCCAGCATTTGAGTAAGGAGAATTATACAATTATTGGCTAAAAACTGATGCTGGTTCATATTGAAAGTCGTTGACTTCTGTATTACATAGATAACGTTCATGACTCTGTTGTGTAAATAAAGACCAGTTATACAGGTATAAAGACATGATTACCACCTGATAAACCTACTGACGTTTGCGGAATAATGTTCGGATGAAGGATGGATGACTAACATATGAGCACAAATGTTACCTGATCGGTTAAAATGGTCAAACGTAGTAAGTGCTTTGCTGCACGTTTGCGTGAATGTAAGAACACTCGTTCAATACCGCGTTTATTTTTAATTTCGTCGCACATGGTGAAAAACCTCTATGTAACCGTAATGTCTAAGGAGACACAAACGTTTCCCGAACCGAACTACCCTGTAACATAAGACATACATTAGCGATTATATTATCCACACCTGCGTGGCTTCTGCAATGTCATTACAATATGCAACCTTCCATATAAAGATTTACGTTCGCAACACAAAGTGTTATATACCCCTAAACATTGTACTGCGACATTATCACATATAATCTGGTACTGTGCGAACAAGAATAAGCTCACATCATCAATCAAAGACGTCACCAGAAATTTCCTGAACAGCTTTAGAATGATAGCCATGTGATTACAATGGATGTTGTTACGAGACAGCAATGACTTGAAATGACCATAATTAGGCTATTGCCGATGCTGCAGCCCTGTCCGGCGCCCACCCAAGCGCCCCCCCCCCCCCCCAAAAAAAAAAAAAAACTTTAACAGAGCTAAGTCTTAGTAACACAACCGTTTTCATTCAAATGTAATGTGAGATGAGACTTATGTTCTCAACATTGACACTATTTAATGTTCTACAGAGGCTGATGACTTGCGCAATTTTGAATGCTTCATTCAGGCCAGTTCACATAGACTCGCTGGTTGTCGGAAACTAGCTGGTGTAAAAGCATTTGTATATAGCAGCCAAATCGGATATTGGTGATGCAGAAAATGAACGAGAAAGGACTCCCGAAGAGTGCTAGCTTGGAGCTAGTATGATTATCTGCCAGATGAGACACGTGCTTCATTTGATACGGACACTCAACCATTGCAGTATGCTGCTTCTACTTTAATATGTCACCAATCAAGCATCATGTCCCCGGTCCTTACACATAGTCACGTATGAAAAGCAGTTGATTCCGAGAGCAGTTCATGCTGCAATACGGATGATCAACGACTCAATATACGCACGAGGTATGTTAACGCATACTGTCGTGCAGAAAGTGAACAGTACGGTAAGGGTTACTAAGCCTCTCGTATGGTCAGTTAATTTGCGTGGTGTGCAAGGATTGCAACGTTGTGTGCTGGTGTGTCAGTAAGTGAAGATATAATCACATAGACTGTGCATAAAAACGACAACGTACCGTGTAAAGCCATACAATCGTCAAGGGATATCAATGTCCGGCCTTTTCCAGTGATTCCACATTATTTGTGATTTTAACCAAATAGTCTATTAACACAATATAATAAAATGTAGCCAGAGTTGGCATTGTCTTACTGTCTTTGTATTTTGATCTGTTCGAGTTACCAATAATACAAAAGTTGTTTTAATGGCAACATTCATTGATCTGAGCACTTAGGATAAATCATTGATATAATATGGAAGCTATCATATACATCAAACACAGCAACTATTGAAGAAGACTATTCCTGACAACTATAGGTTACTCTTTAACATTAGTTAATGTTAACGTTAAGCAATTGACAGGTTCTTCGATCAGAGAGTGTACCTTGTATCCTTGCATCTAACATTCCCGCTCATCATTGCTGTAGTTGGTATTCAAATACTTCGTGTTTGCTCCCGCCATCCTGTTTATGGTACATTACTCACTTATCGTCGGCCCCTCAAATGTTTTGAGTTATTACAAGGACGTCAACAAGAGTTCTCGGTGATGAGAATTGGTTGGTGCAATTATGCAATATCAAATTGCTTATCAGCCAAAAAAGCAAACGTCTCTTGTCTTGCCAAACTCTACTACTATTTCGCAGTCAGATGCATCGGAACTCCAACACACTAACCTTGTTGCCATTTGCTTGAAGCTAACGATGTTCTGTTGATGTTTGCCAAGAATGTTGAGTTTACGTAACGTTCGATTGCAATCAATCATAGCAATATAAACCTTAGTCGCCAAATAGTTTGCGTTTTTGCAAAACAAAATTGACATTCCTGCATAGAGCAAGGAAACCGGATAGATACGCTGACACCCCACGATTCGTAATTCAACCCTCGCATACAGCAGTCCGCGTATACACAGGGACGGTCTATTATATGTCGGTGCCGGACGATAGTTTAATGTGTGACGTAACGGGAGCTGATATGGCCTCGTCTCTAGCAAGCGGAAGGGTGCTTTATCCCGTCATCAGTTCATATATCGTCGTCATCTTATAGGCCTGTAATCAGCTTTTACAAAAGTGGCATGCTCTGTGTGGCCGCAAAATTAACTGGCTGAGACAAATCTAGGGTTGTCACGTCCCGTAAATGCTCCGGGTGATGATCTTGACTGATTATATGGCTCAGGTCAATGACTCGAAATCACTTGGCCAATCGTGTAACTCGGTGCACTGTAAACGTCATGAAATAGCTTTGTTGTTGGCACAGAGCGTATTACTTGAAATTCAACAACCCTTCCAGCATTGCGGGTAATATCGATATATTGACGTATTGAAGGTGATGGAAATGATAAACAGCTGTATAATTAAATCAGACATCTACCAGGTGGCATTGACGTACTGTGGACTTTCGAACGGACAATTATTGCGTCGGCGTAACATTTCATGGAATGTATCTGCCTTGCCTCATACACACACGCAATCAAATTAACACAATTCATAGCTAGAAAATAAATGTCATGGCTTTGCCTTGTACCAAATCCAAATCCACCTTTACCAAAAAAATCCTTAAATTGTTGATCAATATAATGACTGACCAGAACGCTGATATATATGTCCATCGCTACTGACACCCACATGACACTATCACCAAATACACCAAACTTGCAATTCTTGAGTTGAGACAAGTTTTTATAGCTATGTTATTTGTTGGGTGACTTTTACTGACAACAATGATTGCAGTTAACTTTTAACAAACTACACGCCATAAACCTCTACGGATTGCACTCCCCCATTCGTAAAGACAAGAGATCTAGGGGTAAATGTAGGAACTTGAAATGAGATGAATCCTCGATTGTGTTGCGGTTTACATCTAAGAGTATTGTAGAGAGTGCATAATTCGAAGTGTAATTGCACTTTCATATCCCCAATTCACGTATTTTATCACAGAAAGCTAATTATGACATACGCATCACATTTGAAGCTGGATAGTTCATGCCGCAGAGTAGTACTATGCGGTATTAAGGATTTTGTGCCGTGTTTTATTGCGGTCATTGATTTTACAATTTACAAGAATCACCTGGTTTACATTGGCGATTGCAGCAATAGAACTCTAATTTGCTATCCTCGGAGACTATTACTTGGATTACATTAAAATAAGAGGGATTTTCAATGCTTATTTCAATAGTTTTAATGTGTTAGTGGTTATGTTGTGGATGTAGATGTGAAAGTGCTGCATAGGCAATGCGCTCCATAAACAGCCCAGCGTGGGGCTGGGTTAAATTATCAGCCACCTTTATTGACGCCATGTTTAGCACAACATTTGGTGCTCATCAAACTAATTGCAAAGTCAAAAGCTTAGTTTAATAGAGGAATTACAGCTGACATGCGATCAGTAAAACAGATCGGGTCTTATCAATTTTGCTATTCAAGTAAACGTGTACTTGATGTATGCACCATTGATGCGACTGATGTATCCTCTTCACTAAAGGGCAGTACAAACACGATAGCTGATTCCCTGAAGCTTATTAACCATATACGACCTCGGCACTCGAGTAAGGCGATAACTCCATAAGGTTGAGGAGGGATATAAAACATTGAAGACCAACATGTACAACCGCGAGGCTTCTTCAGTATCATAACCGTATGATTGGTTTTTTGTGCTGCGACAATATCACATCTATTCTGGCACGTTAATGTTGTTAATGTGGGAATTTGAGTAAACTTTGATTGAGATAATGAAGAGGTGAAAAGTTCGCTCAGGCTAACTTGTTGAATGGGATTAGCAGGACATATTTGACTTGATGACCAAGGGAAAAATAGGAGAAGGACGCTCTTTCCACCATGCTTAAATAAAGCCGCGGTTGTGACATCATCATAATGTGAGCGCCTTATGCAGTTGTTTTATAATTTGTAAATAAATTTTGTTGGCATTAATAGTAAGTGACCAGTTAAAGGAGCGATGTTAGCTGTCCATTTAAGTCTTTTGGTTGTAGGACCAGTCTTGTTTAAACATGTCTACAATATTTGACCAGATATTCGATATTGCACAACACAAAAAGCAATTATCCAATCAGGTCTGCAAACGACCACATAAAATCGATTAGTGAATATTAAATTATTCACAGCTGTGCTGTCTGCCATTAGCTAGAACGCTATTCAACGTATTACTCGGTATAATGCAGTAAACAACATAGGCGTTGTTATCAACCTATTATATAATGACCAGATTGAACGCAGAAACTGATCTTGTAAAAACCATTTTAACATATATCTAGATGCACTAAACTGTGGATTGGGTTACCATGTAACCGGGGCTGACGTTGCTTTGCTACTGCGATCGATAGTTTTAAAATTGAGGTAGAAAATAGTTGCGTCCATATTATGCTTTCATAGAGAATTGCAACATCACTGATTTTTCCTTATATCTTAGTTGGAATGATTGGCGTCAATGCATGAGCATCAATGTATCAATAAGCTCAAAGAGGTATTCATCGTTTATTGTGCTGCGCACTAAGTCTAGTGATCTGGGCAGTTAAATATGTACGGTATATGAAACCTACGTAACACGCCTCTAAGGGTGTAGTGAAGGCTCACTTTTGCAATCTCAAGCAAAGCACTGGGATGGATATACGGTAACAATCATATCTAGCCTTCTTTGACGTCAGCATCTGTTGTGCTCGTAGGTACCATTAGCGCAGATAAATGCACCTTTTATAGACAGCTTTATACGCATGATGTTGCGCGTCCTGTCTCATTAACATCTACTAGTGCAAATGGTAATGTATAGCTTGCTTGTCAGCACACTTGTCTGACCATCAGCATACGCCATCCTGTACATCAGCACATCAGTAAAGTTGTTTTCTACGTTAGTAACATACCCCATATGTAAGTTTCATGCATAGTTCTCCTGTCAACACGAGTAACCGACGTCAATGGGATGTTGATGCCAGCTGCATGTCAGATGCTATAGTGACTTAACATCGGCATGCTTCGTGGTTTACTTTTTTTCTACCCACCCAATAGGCTAGAGCCTGTTAACTTCGACTTGCCCAAGACGGCTTTACCAACCCATGGTTTCTACCTATTGTATAATGCAAACGTTTTCCCCTCAAAAGTCCTCTTACGTTTTGTGAAACAGGATCGACTTACTATATAGTTTCGTGACATCTACCTCTAAATATGTTTTGAAGAATTCCACAAATCACCAACTTGGTTAAGCTGAATTGATTCGAGGCCACGAGGAACATATAATGCGCTGTGAAATAAGACATTGACGCATTATGCTGTGGACTACGACATTTACCCACGCTGCTATCGAATGCGATAATGACACATCGAGGTTCGTAAGGTTTAGGTACACTCTAGCCTGGGCTACCTTCATCATTGGCTGAATGTGAACAAACACACATGGTTCTGCTCATTAATTCAATGAACGAGTTAATATTTCTGCGAGATCGTGCCCGAACTACTAACGCATTAATTACATTTATTAGGACCAAAGAAACCCTTATCTTTATTCGTTTGTTATAGGACGATTTGTTTGGATACGTTGCTGTTGTAAAATGTCATCTTAGCGGTAATATACAAGATCGCAAGACCGCATGTAATCTGCCTTGATTGGATTTAATTTCGCTAATGCATCGACTTCGACGCAGAATATATTAATATGGATGCTCCTCTAGCATAATAGGTAATAGAGGATGTTTTTTAACACTTTGAAGCTCTGTCGTACTGAAGCTCAGGTGCTGTTATCTGCCTTGACTCCAACATCGTTATGTACATACTAATTATCATCCCACTCATGCTATAAAATGTCCCGTGACAACAGCAAATATAACAGTTATGTATTCAGTTCTGATAATAATTGAACATTTAATTGAGTTAGCGTCCCACCAACACGCTTAACATGATTTTGCTTGCATGATTACCTAGCCATTCATTATTTGAATGCCAAGGGCACGATGAGCTGCTTGACCCTGCACTAGCAAGTTATTAAACATTCTTGGTTATATAACGCAAAAGGTATAAACCACGCACATTTGACGACCTAACAAGATTACATGCCATAATAAGAAAAACTATTTCTACGTTGTCAGAACTTCTAATTAAAGACCTGATAAGTTGAACTGTCAGATTAAAACGAGCTATTGTCTTGAAGAAAAATATGATTTGAGACACATGACACATACGATATTGTAATTAAAAAAATATCACGCCAGTCAGACTTCCTTACAGTTATCGACTTATCTGATATAACCTAATAGATTCACACGTGCCATGTTAGGAACAGATATAATTGGATGTTGCTTACATTTTATGATTCCAACCTCACTATTCTTTTGGCACGGAGTATGCGCAGAATAGCTAGTGCCGCATTCAGATATAATCACATTTCTATTGAAATTGACTCTCCTTGAGTGTCAATAAGACCGAACTATTGACGTTACATTTATCTCACCCTAAATAACATTAACACCTTCTTCCGCTTGGAAATTGCGCGGGAATAACAACGCTCTATTTACGCAATTAATCGGGTGTATCATAACCATGTTCGCTCATGCCGAGGTCGCACTGTGATGCTTGCAATTTTATCGCGCACAACAACCCGAATGACCCTAACTAGATACAGTCGACAGTTTCAAACAACTTTGGTAAACATGCCCCGCTGTACGATTCCCTCAACGAAAAGGATATTTATTTTAAAGTCATGTATGAAGGTGGTAATATGCTTACCTCTAATTTGCCTCCTCGAGTTTTAACGTGCCAGGATGTGATACAAATGTTGCGCAAATCAACTGAAGACACGTAATATACAAATCGACTGACGAAACGTAGTGTACAAATCAACTGAAGAATCATTATATCCAAATCAATTCAACAACGCATTGCACAAATCAACTGGTGAAACGTATTAGATTGACTACGAATGTATTCAGGATGTTGTAATCAGTAATTCAGTTGTCGTCTGCATTAGGCTACCCTAAGTTAAGCCCCCTAAGATCACAATAATCATGCTATCAAACTGAGATGACACTTTATCGTCGAGTCAGGCTTAACAGTTTGAGAATTATGTATGAAACACCGCAGTTCATTCGCTAATGAGTCAATTTGAAGATCAATAGGAATATGTAAAAAAGTTTGAAGAACGAAGGTACTAATTGAGTATTTATAACGGTTTTACATGTTATAGCTAATTGAAAGACGGCAACTTGCGTAATGGGAGAAGCCATTCTATGATAATAGACTGATAATAAGTATTCTTGTTGCATTAAAATGTACAAATTTCAAATGATGCGTCACTGATATATCGCAATTAACAAGAAGCCTTGTGTCTGCACCTTTCCGCGAGATATGTTTGTCCTGAGGTGAGAAAGATTATTATGATTCACTAGCATTTAAGTTAGACCGCCGGCAAACTATATTTAGGAAAATGCATGTGCCGTTTTCTCTCAGTCAATACGTTGCAGTTAGCTTCGCCTTTTTCGCTTTCAATACAGACTCATCACTACTGCCTAGTTACATTTGTTGCATAGAATGGGTGTATGGTAGCATAAGCAAGAAGGATTACGTAGTTAGCAGGTGAATGAAATGACTATAGGTAGAAAGCTCGATACAGAACACAACTCAATGGCCATGACAAAACCGGTTATCAAAGCAACCATTTTTGGCGAAAAGACTATTTCGCTGGATATGTGCAGTAGGGTTGTGTTTAATTAGATTTTAACACGAGACCAGAACAAACCCGAGCGCTGTAATCGATATTTTCATCTCCAACCGGTAGATTAGCGTACGTTGATATTGCACCGTTCTTACCCACTTATCAAGACGACAACCGCCGCTGTGCTGACATCCAGGGGATGTCAATTATTCCCATCATTTACATAATGAGGATTTTTAAGGTACTAATCTAGTCATGATATAGACGGACATTCTTCAATTTTAGTATTGAGTGATTTCTTGATATCTTGGGATCTTTTGATAGCTCCTCAAGAAAGCGGTTCAGTAGTTCGTAGAGCATGGGCATTGCATGCATTTAATTCTGTCTGCATACCCCTTACCAGTGATAGTTACTATACCGTCATCAATACCAAATCAAATTAACTCCTTGGTATGTTTTATATATTTTGTCGATTTGTTCGTCTGGCGTGTAATGATATGTGCTAAATACGTGAAGTCTGTTAAGTTTTAAATGATTGTGGTGCGTACCTGTGTTGGTGTGGTGATGTCTTGCTGCGCAACTCCCGCACGCAGGTTATCCGATCGAATGGCGGCGCTGAAATCTGTGGAAAGGAAACATAAGTGCGATAGGAGGTTCGATGTGCCCGTGAGATCCAACCCTGCACGCAAGGTATTATATCCGAACGGCTTGAAAATATCGCGTTGGACGACACATAGGGCTACATTTAGCAGTAAGTTATTTTCCAACACGTTTCGGTCATGATAACGCCCGTGGTTTGGCCATACGTGTCAAACAACGAGTGTAATTGAATCTAAAATCCATTTGAGCTTATCGCATTGAATTTGATGGGAAAGGAAAATAGAAGTCATCGACCGCGCGCCCGTTTAGTCCTACAGATGGAGCGCAGTGTTCATGGCAATGTAGGGTACACATTCATAACCACCATTCACTCCAATCTACGATGTTGAAAAGGTCGTTGAATTGCATATGTACAGCGTTCAGCCAGGCTTATTAATCCGATTATTTCATGGCATTAGAGTCAAGGTACATCAACAATGATTTAATACCATAGATTAGATACAATGTTGAATAATACCATCAAGTTTATGTCATATGGCTCATTTGTTCTTAACTTTCCCGCTATTCTGAGCGGCAAAGATTGAGGAGGTTTGTAGCTCAGTTATTCGCAGTTTATTGTGAGCATTGCATCACAACCTTATCAGTCGTCGAGGCTTATTGGCAGTCAGAGTTTTCTTATTGACCAAGCTGAAGAATGTCCGCTGGTTCGCCCGAGACTTGACCTCACTACTGCTTTCTATTTCAGACAGCATATCCCAACACGATATGTCAATGGCGTATAACTGAATGTGCAGTAAACACTTGCGGCTTTCCGTAAGGCAGACACTCGCTGCCATTTGAACACTGCTATGCATCAATCTGAACCACCATTTTAACTGCTCTCATACTCATCACAAAGAATTCGCTAATGCTTGTTTGAAAACCAGTATAGTCAATTTCTCTTTGTGAATGAAACCACCAGGTCTTCTGAAAGTCGGAATGTGACACCAGATACGACCGAGAAAGCTTAACGTGTGCTCAATAATGACATAATCAAGGCGTACTGGTTGCAACTCATAGCCTATTACATTCTAGTTGGCATGTAAACATCTAATTTAGCCAACGATAGCATATATTGTTGTGCATGGCATCGGATCAGTTCAAACCACGAGTCAATGTTAGCGGGCTGGAACATTGTGAGCAGATCATAGCCGTATGACATATTGCGGTAGTCAAGCCGTAGATTGTATGCTGCAATATACTTCAGTTTAACCTTGTGAAAGCTCCTTACTATGTACGTTTTTTTGTATGTTAAAGGGGACCCGAAAAAAACATGAGGGTAGGATACATTATTTGGATAAGTGTAAATATTTGGTTCCGACTTTTTTTTAAACATTTTGGCCGGAAGAGCAAGATGCATATGTATCGACTGAAAGATAAGCTGTCCTAAAACAATATATAAACAACAGCCCTTTCCTTTCATTCAATGGCCATCAACTAAGAGGCTTATTGACCCGCTCTATATTGTCTTGAGACAAGTTTTGCTTTTGGACAATTGACATATTAGGTGGTTTGTTGCAAATATATGCTATAGTGGCCAGTTTCCTAGTTTCAATGGATGGTTTTCAAGGACTGATCATTCGCATGATTCGGCCCATGTGTTGTGATGCATATAGCAATCTAACATTGATCTGCTATATGTTTTAAAATATATACTACCCCTCACTGTATTACATACCAACATTTGATATGAGCCTTCTCCGAAAGCACATTCTGTGTATGGTCGAAAAAATCAATTGTTTTCGTCGATACGCTTCATCAAAGGACAATCTTAGACGAATAGTACGTCCTAAACCTGCGTCAGCGGAATCACCCTTTGCATGATACTATATTCAGAGCAGTAATGTTATTTTTGTTTGGATTAAAAGATATAAATCTTACATCGTGTGGTTGCCCATAACGAATCTGCAGTTGTAATCGTTGGTATGCGTCTTGAAGCAAATTTTATATCAATTCTGAATATTGAAATGCTGATGTGATGATGCTTTACTGTTCCGTCATAGAGAGCGATGTTCAAAGTTAAGAACGTTGTTTTCTTCCCGAATATAACTGACATTCTAGGTGTGGGAATTTGAGATGTGCAGCAACGACAAATGCACAGCTGATATTCGCTACTTGCAGAGTGATGGCCAAAACAGATTTATCAAATGACCGAGTTTCGTCGCATGAAGGTTACAATACCAGCAATGTTTGAAATAAGGTTGCATCCCTGATATAGTGCTAAGTGCCATCAACGCATTTACCCAGTGAAATGTCGGACAACTGACTTTGCGTCTTTTACACGAACGATTTCCGCGAGAGCGCATTAGACCCGCAATCTTTGTTTAGGCTCTGCAATGCATCTTAGTGGCTGGCACGACGAGGTCAACATCCGTAATAGCTGATGGTAGGAATTAGGACAATACACCTTGGATAATCTTTTTGCTTTATTGTAGAGCATCATTCTGCTTACCACATGCGCGACATTCGCATCTTTCCCTTCCGTCAAAATATTCAACCATCGTTTGGCATATAATTTAACGACCTTGTGCAAATCCATGACTCTTTATGCATCGGATGGTCGACGAATACATCATCGTCAGTTCGCCCATCGGCACCTATTTAAATCTGACCTTGAGTACATCTTGGCGAACCTTACAGATAAGCTGATAACTTAATTACAAATTGGCTGGTTACATGCCTAGATAATACTCATCAAAACGTAAGGCACTGGGTTAAGTAGCTGTATTTTGACCTTCACGATGGCCATAACATTATAAACGCAATAGCTGCGGTGATCGCGTGTCTAGCGATGTATTGTTCGACGCACTGTGCTGTCTAATAGATATTTGTCATGTGATGAAATTTTTGTTGTGCCATCCGTTTGCTTGATTTGAATAGACTAGAGTCCTGTGTTTCATCAATGCGTTATCAATGGGTCAGCAGGAAGCATACTGTTTAAAGTTAGCGAAACACGATGTGCTTAAATATGGCGATACTGAATGAGGAGCTGTTTAATTGCACACACATACAAACGATTATTGATTACATGGGGTTACATCTATCTTGATTAATGAAATGATTTGAAAACATCCTTGTTTATATTGTTCTGTTAATAAAATTCAGACTAAAATGTGCTACGGACAATTTAGGGTGTAGACGGATGTTGCAAGGCTACATTCGAGCTTATCGCCACCCATGTAATGATTGATGAATATATTTCCTCGGAGCTACTCAGATACATAGACAATGCGAGCACAACATATTTTACCAATCTTTATTGTTATACAATCCAACAAGGATATTATTTTTTCATCTGTTAATGCACAATCGTTAATTGAACAAACTTGCTATGGCGATACCTTGGGGTAACGCAAGAAGGGTGCTTTGCTTTTGTCTAAAAGGTCGAAGGGGAGCCTCACGAGTGGCAAAAAAATTAAGCTAATTGGCCTCGGTACGGAGGGTTACTTAAAAAAACGCTTCACGCTTTGTTTGTAGGCTTCTGGTGTTAAATATAAGAATCAAGGGTACATTTAATTGAACAAGACTGTCGTATATATGTCAAGTTTACATTGGATCAAACATGATGTTTTCGTTTAGAATCTCGCAAAGTTTTACGCGAGTGTCGGTACACACAAAGAAAGGTTCAACATATGTCTACCTCAGTTATTTGTATGTTATCGAAGAGCTGACATCGGGTGACTATGGCGCATATCACAGAGATGATTAATGTACAATGCTTTATACCAGAACAAGATTTACAGGACAACCAGACAAGGATAATAATCAATTCTTTTTGGTCGCCATTTGTCACTATAGAATGGTCAAAACATAAGTAAATATATGTGCGATGGACAGAATCTAACAAATGTTGCGTTTTGCTCGATAATTATACTTGTCTTGCATTGCCTATCCATTGACTTAACACGAGATAGAAGTCGTGTATTTTCGATATTCCCAGCGATTCGTTAGCAATATATAACCACCGAGAGACCACTCAAATGTTCAGGTACTGGCCCAAAAGCTATGGTTGTAATGTATTTACATTATTTTGCTACATGCCACTATCAAGAAAAGAAGCGAAACATTATACACGGATCATCCATGTTTAGAGCTATAATGGACCTGATTGTTGAGTGAGCGGGCGGCATATCATAGAAATTATTCAAGAAATCTGGAATCGGGTTGAAAGCAAAAGATCATTAATAACCTCATAAAGAGCGCTTCCGTGGGAAAAAAATCTTTACAGAACTACTTCACATAATTTAACTGCCATTACCCTGTTTTACGTGTCTAATTGTTGGACTGTTATATTGATGCACTGCAATTTAGCAGAATGCATCCTAAAGGCAGTTTGTTTTCATATATGTAACAGCATCCTCTCTTAGAAGCTCGGTTGTCATATTATTTAAACATCTGCACTCATAATGTCCTCAAAACAGGCTAATATTGGGATACAGCAGAAGATATGCGCGAACAGAGTATTTATAAAGGGTGATTGATATGTGTAGTAAAACGATGTTTAATACTGGAAAGTGTGTTGCGTCGATTCGCATAGAACATTGCTGTACCTCCCTACAGTAACAAACACCAGATAAAGAGCATGCGCGTGGCGGATATGCGTGATGTCAATCGCTGCCACCTTAGTAAACAGCGGCAGTCCATTTACATTTTTTTCCTTTGCATTGTACTACCATCTATACATCGCGAGTTAAACGGGGTGCTGTGGTGGTTTCATATCATGACCATGCTCGCTTGGTCATCTAGTTATCCTGTTCGTTGCAATTAATTCTTCTATTCTTGCATGGACGGCAGGGATCGCACTTCATATGGCACAGAAGGGCTAAGGATAGGAGTCATATGTACACCATGCATAAACGAACTGATTATTTAGAGAGGGAGCAGTAACATACCATTAAGGTGTACATCTCGCTATACCGCGCGCATAATGTCATATGGTTAATTGGTAAGCTGATACTAATTTGTCCCATTTTGTTACGCACAAGGTTTTGAATGTAAAGCCTCATTGGCCAATCCTTTTATCCCAAGGTTTCTACATTAGATGCTACGGATCCCTGTTAATGGCTACCCGTAGACACTATGTATATATAGCCTCATCAATCACAAGTGTCGTCGTTAGTGAGCTGACCCTCATCCAAAGGGATACCGTTTTTTCATAAGATAACGGATTTCTAAATATGTCTTTGTCACTGCTAATGATGGATAAGTCATGCCTATTTTTCGTATCTGATTGCATGTTTAATGGCATAAATAAATGATTGGATCACTGCCATATATATATATATATATATATAGATATATATATATATATATATATATATATATATATATATATATATATATATATATATATATATATATATATATATATATATATATATATTTATGTATACATATATATATAAATATATATATATATGGCATATATATATATATATGTATATATATATATTTTTACAGAGATATATATGAATATACATATATATATATTATACATATACATATATATCATATACATATATATATATGAATATATATATATATATAAAATATTTATATATATCTGTGTATAAATCAAATCAATATATATATATATATATATATGTGTGTGTGTTTATGATGTATATATATATATAAAATTTATATATATATTTATATTTTTTATGTAAATATATATATATATATATATATATATTAGTGTATATAAATATACATAAATATCTCTATATATATATATATATACCTATAATATATATATATATATATATATATATATATATATATATATATATATATATATATATCTCTATATATATCTATATATATATATATATATATATATATATCTCTATATATCTCTATATATATAATGTAATTGCATTAGTATTTTCTAACACACCCTCCCAATTTTTCTGGGATAAACGACGAGTAAATTTGGTTTTTATTGTTATAAAATAGTTATTTATTCGAATATGCAATCTAGACGTTCGCCAGTTCTAATCTCATACTTAAATATTTTGATTTGTGAATTCAAAAAAGAAATCGTTTAAGGTCCACATTACAAGGCTGGACATAACTATCAATGGACATATGTTCGCGTGGGTTCGAATCCCGCTTCTTGATGAATATATTTTGTAGTACTTTACTTAACACAACAACTCACATATACATGCACATAGGAAATGCACATTGTTGGCGTCCTAATAGTAGAATAGTAATTTATCAATAATTATGAACATGTTGACAGCCTATGCGCTGTGTACTCATGCACAGAAATAAATCAATTGAAACTTAAGCAATGTTTGATAATGATTATGATAATGTATAATAGTGTCCCATATAAAGCGCTTAGTGCGCTTATATTACTTGTGTAATCAATATCTAAATAGGTCATACAGACTATGTTACTAACTGTTTTCATCTATGAGCAAATACCCTTTCAAGTGAAGACGAATGCCAGGATATATTGCCGAAAAAAAATGTTCGCTCCAGATTTTGTGACTATGTGCACACTTTCAGGACATAACCGCACCATTATCAACGCACTTAATGATCTTAGAGGTTTCGAAATGATTATGATTAAGAAAAGTGCAACTGATGCAGTTGTATGACAAGTCATACCTCCTTTGAACTTGTGAATTTCGACAGACTGGTGCATAACGATATGTTTTCACTTGCCTTAGCTACTTGCACTGCATGTTATTTTCACACCCGAAATCTGCCAATCGCAAACGCCAGAAGAATGACAATAAACCTATCTAGCCTTTTCTCATATCCTATTTCTGCAAACCAGTCAATTTAGATGATGCAAATATGACTCTTTATTTAATACGTACATATTGTACACCCACTACCTTTCGACAAGCCTAAAATCGTATTTGTGCTGGTTGAATAGTATTAATAATAGTAGCTAACAATAACTGAACATGGATGCATTCACGAAACGTATGCCCATCATGTAGCAGTTATCAGTTAAAGGGACAGTATGTGAAACACATTGCTGGTAGTTGCTTTATACAAAATTCAGAATTGGAATTGGATACAGACGGATTTTTACGGATGTATGAGAAATGCTGCAACAAGCGTTTTAGTGCACTTTTCCGTCTGCACTCTATCGGTAAAGCGAATCAGCGATATTGCCTTGCAACACGGAAAGTAAACGCATATGAAATCAGATTCACATCAAGGTCAATCCTAGACGCAAATGCACACGGATGCATCATAACCATTTATTTTCTTTCTCGAAATAGCATTAGACTCAAACTTTGGAAGTAATTTAGAATTACTGAACATTACGTTGTCGAATACATGCAACCGACGCGATAGTAAGATAATTGAGCAAGGAAGCATGCAGAAAAATAATGCGATGAATTGTAAACTCACGAATCTCGCTCGAAATAGCATTAGACTCAAACTTTGGAAGTAATTTAGAATTACTGAACATTACGTTGTCGAATACATGCAACCGACGCGATAGTAAGTTAATAGAGCAAGGAAGCATGCAAAAAAATAATGCGATGAATTGTAAACTCAAGAATCTCGCCCGAAATCTTAGGTTCATAAATACTCACCCGAGACGTATCGGAAGCCATGTGTATTAGGTACATAAGCAACCGTCATAGTTAGGGGAGTAAATATTTCCATTGATGGTCACGCTATTGACATAAATTATCAACAAACGATCATGCACATTCCATAAATGACGCTGCATTGATGAACAAAATCCTCCCGTAAATAAACAACCATGCCTCTATTTATTGGACGCTGCAGTATTGCATGTTATTGACGCTATTCAAAATCATAAACATCAAATCATTCCGGGATAAACTGATAATTACACTGCCATGTCAGAAATTACAGATGTCAAACTGCCAAATTAAAATGTAAATCAACCTATTGCACCGATTGGACCGAATATGTGTTATAAAGCCAACGGATATTGCAATTTATACTTAATATGTATAAGGCAAGGAATATAACGTTTGGTTCGCAAGTTCGGCGCCTTCTAATAGATTATAATGCCCGCAAAGTCTGGCCCATGTCAGTATTCACAAATATCATCGGCTAAGTAAAGAATAAACATTCATTAAGTTGCATCAGATGGTCACACTGTTTGCAGTATGCTTAATTGCTACTTCGAAGATTATTTTGGAAGAGTATTTGTCTTTATTTGTAAAGAAAGAGTAGAACAAATAGATATATTTATATGTTTTGTCGGGGACAATATTATTATAACAGATCGAACACAAAGGAGCGAAGCGCATTTGGAGTAATTTTTTTTATATTGTTCTTAACGTGCATTCAGAGGGAGAAGCATTCGTAATGAGATTGAAAAGATGACGCATTTCCGAGACAAGCTTAGTGTAATATGAATTCATTTGTCTCAGGTACATCTGCCATGGATTGGTGATAGCGATACAGAATCCAGACACATAAATACCGGCACCAATACTCACTCTTCAAATAATAAGTTGCGGCTACTTGTAAAATGATTTGCATAGAATTTCATCATGGCAAGACTCACAAAACCCATCCCTTTACATGTAGCAGCCGATACATAAGCGATGGATATACGTGATGTAAACTGTTTATTTACTATCCGACGGAGAGGTTACGACTGTATTGTTAAACATGGTGATGTGCAATGTAATTAGCTGCATTCAAATTGGGTTTAAGCGCCATTAAGTTAGCTAGCGTAGTTTCATAAATTGCCGTAAGTGCCTTCATGTTGAAAAATAAAAACGTTGTCCACAGCAGGGTTTGTTTATGGTATGAGTGATGTAAGTAACCAAGCCGGATACGGATATGTCCCGATTGATGTTCACAGTGTAATGGGAATTAAACGCCAGGTATTTGGTATCATGACTTCTTTTATCTTTACCATGTAGCGGTATAATGGCCCACCATGAAAAGCATGTTGTGCCTTTCTGAAATATTCTTAGACTAGTGCTGCTAGTGTTATTCTTCGGCAGAGATAAACCATCAGTTAGAAACAAATAAACCCATTTTCAACTGACATTAATATATCGCTTGACTGAACAGAATATTTGGCTGCTGTGTGGAAAGGCTATATGCACCCTTTAAGTAGAGTATCTGACCGCCGTCAAACGGGTAAATAGCACCATAGTTTTCTTCTAGCTATGGTCAGTGCTAGATGGACAGCAATATAGGTATAAGCGCATGATTACTGTCCTGATATGAGGTATTAGTTTTTTAAGCACCATCGACAATGGTTTACCTTGCAGAAAATTGTTTCGACAGGACAAGGCCGGGTGTATTACCTGTTGTTTACATGTATGATCGTGTACATATGGGATGACGTATTGCGTTGTTATAGGACTAAAATATCAAATAAACCACTCATTCGCCATGAATTACTGGCTACAAATTATAAGATGTTAATAGATATTTGTTTTGAACGCTATCTGATTCACTTAAATTATGGAAGAAATATACTTCTTACATAAACACATTGCGTCGCTTATACCACGAATCCGATTTGTAGAAAGTTCGCGGCAACTTGCAAATCAATCCTATTTTTGCAACGTAGGTGAGGCAACTTTGTGCTGAAAAACAACTTCAAATCTGACTACAAATACTTTTTCCATTGCATGTGCAATGATACGTTTTTAATGCTCAATAAATTTTCACAACACGTGCGTCGGATGGGATTCAATTTGAGCTCAGCATACACAGCTCAATTTATTCATTTATTACGCACGACTGACCGCTAAATGCATCTGATGCCCGTTATATTTGTAAGACCTCCCACAAACTTCCCCTGTTTGTTCCCACAAATGTTAGCGACCATTAATGAATCTTACTATATTCAGGCAATGTGATTACCTTCACCGATGAATAACTGCAAAGAATTTGTAGCTAAGCTAAGAGGGCTCAACTATGTGAAATCTCCACCTATGAACCGCGCGTTGCTTTGCAATAGCGACTCTTGAAACCATGCGGAATCATATGATCAAATCCAAGGGCAGGTCGCTTCGACCAATCACAAGACTCTATATCTTTAACAGACGCCGAGCCTCTAAACGCAGTTTATAATGTCATAATTAAGGTTTATATCATATACGGACACAGTACGGTATATAAGGCTCTTCACATTGCTTAAGCACTCTACTTGCCAGTCACTTAATAGCTCGTGATTCGCTTGAACATAGCCCTCTCGTTTCACTTTGCACCCAATATTTAGTTTTCATTATTTGCGAATTTTACTACTTAACAGCATTTCTGTGCCGAATTGCTGATAGAGCATAGATGCGCAATAAAACGATCGTCTGTGCGTAATTTATCCCCTGCATAGAGCAGTCTGCATGTACATAAAGGGGGTCAATTGTACACTAGTGCCAGACGATTGCTTAATGTGCAACGTAACGGGAGCTGATATGGTCTCGTTTGTGGAAAGCGGAAGGATGCTTTATGTCGTCATCAGTGGCCATATTCGTCATCTTATACACCTGTTATCTGCTAGTTCCAATAATTTCATGCTCTTTGTGACCGCCAAGCTAAATAGCGGAGACAGAACAAAGATTGTAAATCTTGTGCTACGTAACGGAAAAGCTGTAGATCATTATGTCTTCTTGGCACAAAGCATTCGATAGGAGATAGGACAACCCTTCCTACATAGCTGGTTATATCATGATGTTGACGGAGTGAAGATGGTGGAAATGATAACTATGTTGGGTTATTGAGCCAGCTTTTGAATGCAGGTGGCACTGACGACATTGTACACCCTCTGACATCACCATGACATCACCATTTGACGAGCTACATGCTGACAGCCTGTTATTGAACTCCCCCATATCATTAAAGGTAATCGCACTGTTTGCATTACATCACGTACGAGGTAATGAGGCTGATGCATACATTGGCATTTCATAACATTGCTCTTTTGTCGGGGAAATGAGACGAATCCTCGATTGGATTGAGTCATAAAGCAGAGAGCATTATAGATAATTCGAAATTTAGTTACGCTGTCATATTCTCAAATCACGTATTTCGTTCCAGGTGGCTAATTTTGACGTATGTATCACTTTTAAAGCGAGACAGTTCATTCAAAATAAAAACACGATAGCTGGTTCCCTTGGTTATGTTCAGCCATATGCAGACCAGCATTTGAGTGAGGAGAGCTTTAAAATAATGGGCTGACAACGGAGAAGCTAGTGAAATGTCATACATATATGACCAATGATGTACTATCGACAAATTATTAGATATTTACCGCGAGGGAGGCCTTGGGTTTGAAGCGACTGCTGTATCCTCTTGCCTGAAAGGCAGTGCAAACACGATAGCTGGTTCCCTTTAGTTTTGTTTAGCCATATACAGTCCCAGCATTTGAGTAAGGAGAACTATAAATAATTGGCTAAAAACTAAGAAGCTAGTGAACTGTCATACATAGGTGGCCAATGATGTACTCTCTACAAATTATTAGATATTTACCCCTTGAGAGGTCTCATGAAAACTGCAGTTCTTCCTCAATAATCGGCGATATTGGTGGTTGCTTCACGACAGAAACCATGATGGTGTTACAAAACTTTCAATTTTAACCGACACATATTGTAATGCGTTCGATATTTTATAGTTCAGCTCTGGATTATATCAACATTATCTAGGACTGAGTATATGTTACCCAACCGCACGAAAATGCAAAGCTTAATTATTTTAAAATGTCCCTTCATAGAGATCACAATGAATATCAAACATACCTACTAAACCAAGTAGGTTACAAAAATGCTTAAAACTACAACGTTATTCCAAGGTAATGAAGCTGTGAATGACTTGAGGATCAAGATGCTGGTTGATATTGAAAGTCGTTGACTTCTGTATTACATAGATAACGTTCATGACTCTGTTGTGTAAATAAAGACCAGTTATACAGTTATAAAGACATGATTACCACCTGATAAACCTACTGAGGTTTGCGGAATAACGCTCGGATGAAGGATGGATGACTAACATATGAGCGTCACAATGCGCACAAATGTTACCTGATCGGTTGAAATGGTTAAAAGCAGTAAGTGCTTTGCTGCACGTTTGCGTGAATGTAAGAACACTTGTGCAATACAGCGTTTATTTTTAATTTCGTCGCACATGGTGAATAACCTCTATGTAACCGTAATGTTTTATGAGACACAAACGTTTCCCGAACCGAAACTGTGAACTACCCTGTAACATACATTACCGATTATATTATCCAAACCTGGGTGGCTTCTGCAATTCCATATAAAGATTTACGTTCGCAACACAAAGCGTTATATACCCCTAAACATTGAACTGCGACATTATCGCATATAATCTGGTACTGTGCGAACAAGAATGAGCTCACATCATCAGTCTAAGACGTCACCAGTAATTTCCTGAACAGCTTTAGAATGATAGCCATGCGATTACAATGGATGTTGTTACGAGACAGCAATGACTTGAAATGATCATAATTAGGCTATTGCCGATGCTGTATCCCTGTCCGGCGCCCACCCAAGCGCCCCCCCCCCCCAAACTTTAATAGAGCTGAGTCTTAGTAACACAGCCGTTTTCATTCAAATGTAATGTGAGATGAGACTTATGTTCTCAACATTGACACTATTTAATGTTCTACAGAGGCTGATGACTTGCGCAATTTTGAATGCTTCATTCAGGCCAGTTCACAAAGACTCGTTGGTTGTCGGAAACTAGCTGGTGCAAAAGTATTTGTAAATAGCAGCCAAATCGGATATAGGTGATGCAGAAAATGAACGAGAAAGGACTCCCGAAGATTGCTAGCTTGGAGCAAGTATGGTTATCTGCCAGATGAGACACGTGCTTCATTTGTTACGGACACTCAACCATTGCAGTATGCTGCTTCTACTTTAATATGTCACCAATCAAGCATCATGTCCACGGTCCTTACACATGGTCACGTATGAAAAGCAGCTGATTCCGCGAGCAGTTCATGCTGCAATACGGATGATCAACGACTCAATATACGCACGAGGTATGTTAACGCATACTGGCGTGCAGAAAGTGAAAAGTACGGTAAGGGTTACTAAGCCTCTCAAATCGTCAGTTAATTTGAGTGGTGTGCAAGGATTGCAACGTTGTGTGCTGGTGTGTCAGTAAGTGAAGATATAATCACATAGACTGTGCATAAAAACGACAACGTACCGTGTAAAGCCATACAATCGTCAAGGGATATCAATGTCCATCCTTTTCCAGTGATTCCACATTATTTGTGATTTTAACCAAATAGTCTATTAACACAATATAATAAAATGTAGCCAGAGTTGGCATTGTCTTACTGTCTTTGTATTTTGATCTGTTCGAGTTACCAATAATACAAAAGTTGCTTTAATGGCAACATACATTGAACGGAGCACTTAGGATAAATCATTGATATAATATGGAAGCTATCATATACATCAAACACAGCAACTATTGAAGAAGACTATTCCTGATAACTATAGGTTACACTTTAACATTAGTTAATGTTAACGTTAAGCAGTTGACAGGTTCTTCGATCAGAGAGTGTACCTTGTATCCTTGCATCAAACATTCCCGTTCATCATTGCTGTAGTTGGTATTCAAATACTTCGTGTTTGCTCCCGTCATCCTGTTTATGGTACATTACTCACTTATCGTCGGCCCCTCAAATGTTTTGAGTTATTACAAGGACGTCAACAAGAGTTCTCGGTGATGAGAATTGGTTGGTTCAATTATGCAATATCAAATTACTTATCAGCCAAAAAAGCAAAAGTCCCTTGTCTTGCCAAACTCTGCTACTATTTCGCAGTCAGATGCACCGGAACTCCAACACACTAACCTTGTTGCCATTTGCTTGAAGCTAACGATGTTCTGTTGATGGTTGCCAAGAATGTTGAGTTTACGTAACGTTCGATTGCAATCAATCATAGCAATATAAACCTTAGTCTCCAAATAGTTTGCGTTTTTGCAAAACAAAATTGACATTCCTGCATAGAGCATGGAAACCGGATAGATACGCTGACTCCCCACGATTCGTAATTCAACCCTCGCATACAGCAGTCCGCGTATACACAGGGACGGTCTATTATATGTCGGTGCCGGACGATAGTTTAATGTGTGACGTAACGGGAGCTGATATGGCCTCGTCTCTAGCAAGCTGAAGGGTGCTTTATCCCGTCATCAGTTCATATAATCGTCATCTTATAGGCCTGTAATCAGCTTTTACAAAAGTGGCATGCTCTGTGTGGCCGCAAAACTAACTGGCTGAGACAAATCTAGGGTTGTCACGTCCCGTAAATGCTCCGGGTGATGATCTTGACTGATTATATGGCTCAGGTCAATGACTCGAAATCACTTGGCCAATCGTGTAACTCGGTGCACTGTAAACGTCATGAAATAGCTTTGTTGTTGGCACAGAGCGTATTACTTGAAATTCAACAACCCTTCCAGCATGGCGGGTAATATCGATATATTGACGTATTGAAGGTGATGGAAATGATAAACAGCTGTATAGTTAAATCAGACATCTACCAGGTGGCATTGACGTACTGTGGACTTTCGAACGGACAATTATTGCGTCGGCGTAACATTTCATGGAATGTATCTGCCTTGCCTCTTACACACACGCAATCAAATTAACACAATTCATAGCTAGAAAATAAATGTCATGGCTTTGCCTTGTACCAAATCCACCGTTACCAAAAACGTCATTAAATTGTTGATCAATATAATGACTGACCAGAACGCTGATATATATGTCCATCGCTAGAGACACCCACATGACACTATCACCAAATACACCAAACTTGCAATTCTTGAGTTTAGACAAGTTTTTATAGCTATGTTATTTGTTGGGTGACTTTTACTGACAACAATGATTGCAGATAACTTTTAGCAAACTACACGCTATAAACCTCTACGGATTGCACTCCCCCATTCGCAAAGACAAGAGTTCTAGGGGTAAATGGAGGAACTTGGCGAACTTTGATGACGTATATATTATCATTGTTATCATCATCACCATTATAACCGAGCTACGAGAAAATATATAGTTTTCCTGGATCGCACAGCATGTGAAGACGAAAAATTTACAGGGTGACCATGACCTTAATTTGAACTCAAAGTCAAAATAAAACATCTGGGTTCTACGCATTATCGAAGCCGAAGATTTATACAAACTATTCTGTATTGCGGATAAAAACAAAAGGTTAACAAAGCCATGAACCGAACTGACCAAGTTAACTTGGCGAATGCGAATTCGCAAATTTATAACACAGCTATTGCATATATTGGGCATTCATAACTATGCTCTTTTGTCGAGGACATTTCCTTAAATGAGATGAATCCTCGATTGTGTTGCGTTTTACATCTGAGAGTATTGTAGAGAGTGCATAATTCGAAGTGTAATTGCACTTTCATATCCACAATTCACGTATCTTATCACAGAAAGCTAATTATGACATACGCATCACATTTGAAGCGGGATAGTTCATGCAGTAGTATTATACGGCTGTGTTTGATTGCGGTCATTGATTTCACAATTTACAAGAATAGCCTACTTTACATCATCGATTGCAGCAATAGAACTCTAATTTGCTATCCTCGGAGACTATTGCTTAAATTTTGTGGAAATAAGAGTGATTTTCAATGCTTATTTCAATAGTTTTAATGTGTTAATGGTAATGTTGTGGATGTAGATGTAGATGTGAAAGCGCTGCATATGCAATGCGCTCCATAAACAGCACAGCGTGGGGCTAGGTTGCATTATCAGCCACCTCCATTGACGCCATGTTTAGCACAGCATTTGGTGCTCATCAAACTAATTACAAAGTCAAAAGCTTAGTTTAATAGAGGGATTATAGCTGACGTGCGATCAGTAAAACAGATCGGAGTCTTATCAATCTTGCTATTCAAGTAAACGTGTACAGTATGGCTGCATTAGAGCAGTAGATTGTTGCGGCTCGATCGTAAGCGTATACTCTAAGTATAACGATATCCAATTGGAACATTGACACCAATGATGCGACGGATGTATCCTCTTCTCTAAAGCGCAGTACAAACACGATAGCTGATTCCCTGAGGCTTATTAACCATATACGACCTCGGCACTCGAGTAAGGCGATGTCTCCATGAGGTTGAGGAGGGATATAAAATATTGAAGGCCAACATGTACAACCGCGAGGCTTCTTCAGTATCATTAGCGCATGATTGGCTTTTTGTAGTGCGACAATATCACAACTATTCTGGCACGTTAATGTTGTTAATGTGGGAATTTGAGTAAACGTTGACTGAGATAATGAAGAGGTGAAACGTTCGCTCAGGCTAACTTGTTGAATCGGATTAGTAGGACATATTTGACTTGATGACCAAGGGAAAAATAGGAGAAGGACGCTCTATCCACCATGCTTAAATAAAGCCGCTGTTGTGACATCATCATTATGTGAGCGCCTTATGCAGTTGTTTTATAATTTGTAAATAAATTTTTGTTGGCATTAATAGTAAGTGGCGAGTTAAAGGAGCGATGTTAGCTGTCCAATTAAGTCTGTTGGTTGTAGGACCAGTCTTGTTTAAGCATGTCTAGATTATTTGACCAGATATTCTATATGGCACAATACAAAAAACAATTATCCAATCAGGTTCTTTAAACGACCACTTAAAATCGATTAGTGAATATTAAATTATTCACAGCTGTACTGTCTGCCATTAGCTAGAACGTTATTCAACGTATTACTCGGTATAATGCAGTAAACAACCTAGGCGTTGTTATCAACCTATTATATTATGACCAGATTGAACGAAGAAACTGATCTTGTAAAAACCATTTTAATAAATATATAGATGCTCTAAACTATGGATTTGGTTACCATGTAACCGGGGCTGACGTTGCTTTGCTACTGCGATCGATAGTTTTAAAATTGAGGTAGAAAATAGTTGCGTCCATATTATGCTTTCATAGAGAATTCGACACCCCTGATTTTTCCTTATATCCTACTTGAAATGATTGGCGTCAATGCATGAGCATCAATGTATCAATAAGCTCAAAGAGGTATTCATCGTTTATTGTGCTGCACACTAAGTCTAGTGATCTGGGCAGTTAAATATGTACGTATATGAAACCTACGTAACACGCCTCTAAGGGTGTAGTGAAGGCTCACTGTTGCAACCCAAGCAAAGCACTGGGATGGATATACGGTGACAATCAAATCTAGCCTTCTTTGACGTCAGCATCTGTTGTGATCGTAGGTACCATTAGCGCAGATAAATGCACCTTTTATAGACAGCTTTATACGCAAGATGTTGACCTATGCAACGCAGCGCGTCTTGTCTCATTAACATCTACTATTGCAAATGGTAATGTATAGCTTGCTTGTCAGCACACTTGTCTGACCATCAGCATACGCCATCCTGTACATCAACACATCAGTAAAGTTGTTTTCGACGTTAGCAACATACCCCATATGTAAGTATCATGCATAGTTCGTCTGTCAACACGAGTAACCGACGTCAATGGGATGTTGATGCCAGCTGCATGTCAGATGCTATAGTGACTTAACATCGGCATGCTTCGTGGTTTACGTTTTTTTCTACCCACCCAGTATGCTAGAGCCTGTTAACTTCGACTTGCTCAAGACGGCTTTACCAACCCATGGTTTCTATCTATTGTATAATGCAAACGTTTTCCCCTCAAAAGTCCTCTTACGTATTGTGAAACAGGATCGACTTACTATATAGTTTCATAAAATCTACCAACAAGTTATCTCAGCGTGAGAGCACAATGCATGAAGACCTCTAAATATGTTTTGAAGGTACACTGTAGCCTGGGCTACCTTCATCATTGGCTAAATGTAAACAAACACACATAGTTCTGCTCATTTATTCAATGAACGATTTAATATTTCTGCGAGATCGTGCCCGAACTACTAACGCATTAAGTTACATTTATTAGGACCAAAGAAACCCTTATCTTTATTCGTTTGTTATAGGACGATTTGCTTGGATACGTTGCTGTTGTAAAATGGCATCTTAGCGGTACTATACGAGATCGCAAGACGCATGTAATCTGCCTTGATTGGATTTCCTTTCGCTAATGCATCGACTTCGACGCAGAATATATTAATATGGATGCTCCTCTAGCATAGAAGGTAATAGAGGATGTTTTTTTAACACTTTGAAGCTCTGTCGTCCTGAAGCTCAGGTGCTGTTATCTGCCTTGACTCCTACATCGTTATGTACATACTTATTATCATCCCTTCCATGCTATAAAATGGCCCGTGACAACAGCAAATATAACAGTTATGTATTCAGTTCTGATAATAATTGAATATTTAATTGAGTTAGCGTCCCACCAACACGCTTAACATGATTTTGCTTGCATGATTACCTAGCCATTCATTGATTGAATGCCAAGGGCACGGTGAGCTGCCTGACCCTGCACTAGCAAGTTATTAAACATTCTTGGTTATATAACACAAAAGGTATAAACCACGCACATTTGACGACCTAACAAGATTACATGTCATAATAAGAAAAACTATTTCTACGTTGTCAGAACTTCTAATTAAAGACCTGATAAGTTGAACTGTCAGATTAAAACGAGCTACTGTCTTGAAGAAAAATATTATTTGAGACACATGACACATACGATATTGTAATTAAAAAAATATCACGCCAGTCAGACTTCCTTTCAGTTATCGACTTATCTGATTTAACCTAATAGATTCACACGCTCCATGTTAGGAACAGATAGAATTGGATGTTGCTTACATTTTATGATTCCAACCTCACTATTCTTTTGGCACGGAGTATGCGCAGAATAGCTAGTGCCGCATTCAGATATAATCACATTTCTATTGAAATTGACTCTCCCTGCGTGTCTATAAGACCGAACTATTGACGTTACATTTATCTCACCCTAAATAACATTAACACCTTCTTCCGCTTGGAAATTGCGCGGGAATAACAACGCTCTATTTACGCAATTAATCGGGTGTATCATAACCAGATCCGCTCATGCCGAGGTCGCACTGTGATGCTTGCAATTTTATCGCGCACATCAACCCGAATGACCCTAACTAGATACAGTCGACAGTTTCCAACAACTTTGGTAAACATGCCCCGCTGTACGATTCCCTCAACGAAAAGGATATTTATTTTATAGTCATGTATGAAGGTGGTAATATGCTTACCTCTAACTTGCCTCCTCGAGTTTTAAACGTGCCAGGATGTGATACAAATGTTGCGCAAATCAACTGAAGACACGTAATATACAAATCGACTTACGAAACGTAGTGTACAAATCAACTGAAGAATCATTATATCCAAATCAATTCAACAACGCATTGTACAAATCAACTGGTGAAACGTATTAGAATGACTACGAATGTATTCAGGATGTAGTAATCAGTAATTCAGTTGTCGTCTGCATAAGGCTACCCTAAGTTAAGCCCCTAAGATTACAATAATCATGCATTAAACTGAGATGACACTTTATCGTCGAGTCAGGCTTAACAGTTTGAGAATTATGTATGAAACACCGCCGTTCATTCGCTAATGAATCAATTTGAAGATCAATAGGAATATGTAAAAGAGTTGGAAGAACGAAGGTACTAATTGAGTATTTATAACGGTTTTACATGTTATAGCTAATTGAAAGACGGCAACTTGCGTAATTGGAGAATCCATTCTATGATAATAGACTCATAATAAGTATTGTTGTTGTATTAAAATGTACAAATTTCAAATGATGCGTCACTGATATATCGCATTAACAAGAAGCCTTGTGTCTGCACCTTTCCGCGAGATATGTTTGTCCTGAGGTGAGAAAGATTATTATGATTCACTAGCTAACTTAAGTTAGACCGCCGGCAAACTATATTTAGGAAAAAGCATGTGCCGTTTTCTCTCAGTCAATACGTTGCAGTTAGCTTCGCCTTTTACGCTTTCAATACAGACTCATCACTACTGCCTAATTACATTTGTTGCATAGAACGGGTGTATGATAGCATAAGCAAGAAGGATTACGTAGTTAGCAGGTGAATGAAATGACTATAGGTAGAAAGCTCGATAGAGATCACAACTCAATGGCCATGACAAAACCGGTTATCGAAGCAACCATTTTTGGCGAAAAGACTGTTTCGCTGGATACGTGCAGTAGGGTTGAGTTTAATTAGATTTTAACACGAGACCAGAACAAACCCGAGCGATGTAGTCGATATTTTCATCTCCAACCGGTAGATTAGCGTACGTTGATATTGCACCGTTCTTACCCACTTATCAAGGCGACAACTGCCGCTGTGCTGACATCCAGGGGATGTCAATTATTCCCATCATTTACATAATGAGGATTTTTAAGGTACTAATCTAGTCATGATATAGACGGACATTCTTCAATTTTAGTGATTCCTTGATATCTTGGGATCTTTTGATAGCTCCTCAAGAAGGCGGTTTTGCATGCATTTAATTTTGTCTGCATACCCCTTACCAGTGATAGTTACTATACCGTCATCAATACCAAATCAAATTTACTCCTTGGTATGTTTTATATATTTTGTCGATTTGTTCGTCTGGCGGTGTAATGATATGTGCTAAATACGTGAAGCCTGTTAAGTTTTAAATGATTGCGGTGCGTACCTGTGTTGGTGATGTCTTGCTACACATCTTAGATCAACTCCCGCACGCAAGGTAATCGATCGAATGGCGGCGCTGAAATCTGTGGAAAGGAAACATAAGTGCGATAGGTGGTTCGATGTGCCCGTGAGATCCAACCCTGCACGCAAGGTATTATATCCGAACGGCTTGAAAATATCGCGTTGGACGACACATAGGGCTACATTTAGCAGCAAGTTATTTTCCAACACGTTTCTGTCATCATAACGCCCGTGGTTTAGCCATACGTGCAATTGAATCTAGAATCCATTTGAGCTTATCGCATTGAATTTGATGGGAAAGGAAAAAAGAAGTCATCGACCGCGCGCCCGTTTAGTCCTACAGATGGAGCGCAGTGTTCATGGCAATGTAGGGTACACATTCATAACCACCATTCACTCCAATCTACGATGTTGAAAAGGTCGTTGAATTGCATATGTACAGCGTTCAGCCGAGCTTATTAATCCGTTTATTTCATGGCATTAGAGTCAAGGTACATCAACAATGATTTAATACCATAGATTAGATACAGTGTTGAATAATACCATCAAGTTTATGTCATATGGCTCAATTGTTCTTAACATTCCCGCTATTCTGAGCGGCAAAGATTGATGAGGTTTGTAGCTCAGTTATTCGCAGTTTATTGTGAGCATTGCATCACAACCTTATCAGTCGTCGAGGCTTATCGGCAGTCAAAGTTTTCTTATTGACCAAGCTGAAGAATGTACGCTGGTTCGCCGAGACTTGACCTCACTACTGTTTTCTATTTCAGACAGCATATCCTAACACGATATGTCAATGGCGTATAACTGAATGTGCAGTAAACACTTGCGGCTTTCCGTAAGACAGACACTCGCTGCCATTTGAACACTGCTATGCATCAATCTGAACCACCATTTTAACTGCTCTCATAATCATCACAAAGAATTCGCTAATGCTTGTTTGAAAACCAATATAGTCAATTTCTCTTTGTGAATGAAACCACCAGGTCTTCTGAAAGTCGGAATGTGACACCAGATACGACCGAGAAAGCTTAACGAGTGCTCTATTATGACAGTTGTAATACATAACCTATCACCCTCTAGTTGGCATGCAAACATCTCATTTAGCCGACGATAGCATACATTGTTGTACAAGGCATCGGATCAGTTCAATCCACGAGTCAATGTTAGCGTGCTAGAACATTGTGAGCAGATCATAGCCGTATGACATATTGCGGTAGTCAAGCCGTAGATTGTATGCTGCAATATACTTCAGTTTAACCTTGTGAAAGCTCCTTACTATGTACGTTTTTTTGTATGTTAAAGGGGACCCGAAAAAAACATGAGGGTATGATACATTATTTGGATAAGTGTAAATATTTGGTTCCGACATTTTTTTTAAACATTTTGGCCGGAAGAGCAAGATGCATATGTATCGACTGAAAGATAAGCTGTCCTAATGTCCTTCGCGGAGTATTTACATTATGAATATGACGATTGTAAATAACTTAATAACAACAGTGGCTCCACTTTTCTAAAAGATGGAAACAAAGATGCAACATTTTTGAAAAAAATGGCACCCAAACAAACTAAGCGTAGTACTGTCTTTTCCTCGCTCGGATTGCTTCTGCAACTATGGTCTACATTATGATTGCAAGCCTGTTGCAGGCCGGATGCACTTATGCGGACCTAAAAGCCACTTATAAAAGCCATCAATTGTGTAATAGGAGGTTTGTGTACCATTACCATTCCGTGCAATTCGTGGAGTAGTTAAGATTGATATAGTGTTCTGAGAAAGAACAATGAACAATATATAAACAACAGCCCTTTCCTTTCATTCAATGGCCATCAACTAAGAGGCTTATTGACCCGCTCTATATTGTCTTGAGACAAGTTTTGCTTTGGACAATTGACATATTAGGTGGTTTGTTGCAAATATATGCTATAGTGGCCAGTTTCCTAGTTTCAATGGATGGTTTTCAAGGACTGATCATTCGCATGATTCGGCCCATGTGTTGTGATGCATATAGCAATCTAACATTGATCTGCTATATGTTTTAAAATATATACTACCCCTCACTGTATTACATACCAACATTTGATATGAGCCTTCTCCGAAAGCACATTCTGTGTATGGTCGAAAAAATCAATTGTTTTCGTCGATACGCTTCATCAAAGGACAATCTTAGACGAATAGTACGTCCTAAACCTGCGTCAGCGGAATCACCCTTTGCATGATACTATATTCAGAGCAGTAATGTTATTTTTGTTTGGATTAAAAGATATAAATCTTACATCGTGTGGTTGCCCATAACGAATCTGCAGTTGTAATCGTTGGTATGCGTCTTGAAGCAAATTTTATATCAATTCTGAATATTGAAATGCTGATGTGATGATGCTTTACTGTTCCGTCATAGAGAGCGATGTTCAAAGTTAAGAACGTTGTTTTCTTCCCGAATATAACTGACATTCTAGGTGTGGGAATTTGAGATGTGCAGCAACGACAAATGCACAGCTGATATTCGCTACTTGCAGAGTGATGGCCAAAACAGATTTATCAAATGACCGAGTTTCGTCGCATGAAGGTTACAATACCAGCAATGTTTGAAATAAGGTTGCATCCCTGATATAGTGCTAAGTGCCATCAACGCATTTACCCAGTGAAATGTCGGACAAACAACTGACTTTGCGTCTTTTACACGAACGATTTCCGCGAGAGCGCATTAGACCCGCAATCTTTGTTTAGGCTCTGCAATGCATCTTAGTGGCTGGCACGACGAGGTCAACATCCGTAATAGCTGATGGTAGGAATTAGGACAATACACCTTGGATAATCTTTTTGCTTTATTGTAGAGCATCATTCTGCTTACCACATGCGCGACATTCGCATCTTTCCCTTCCGTCAAAATATTCAACCATCGTTTGGCATATAATTTAACGACCTTGTGCAAATCCATGACTCTTTATGCATCGGATGGTCGACGAATACATCATCGTCAGTTCGCCCATCGGCACCTATTTAAATCTGACCTTGAGTACATCTTGGCGAACCTTACAGATAAGCTGATAACTTAATTACAAATTGGCTGGTTACATGCCTAGATAATACTCATCAAAACGTAAGGCACTGGGTTAAGTAGCTGTATTTTGACCTTCACGATGGCCATAACATTATAAACGCAATAGCTGCGGTGATCGCGTGTCTAGCGATGTATTGTTCGACGCACTGTGCTGTCTAATAGATATTTGTCATGTGATGAAATTTTTGTTGTGCCATCCGTTTGCTTGATTTGAATAGACTAGAGTCCTGTGTTTCATCAATGCGTTATCAATGGGTCAGCAGGAAGCATACTGTTTAAAGTTAGCGAAACACGATGTGCTTAAATATGGCGATACTGAATGAGGAGCTGTTTAATTGCACACACATACAAACGATTATTGATTACATGGGGTTACATCTATCTTGATTAATGAAATGATTTGAAAACATCCTTGTTTATATTGTTCTGTTAATAAAATTCAGACTAAAATGTGCTACGGACAATTTAGGGTGTAGACGGATGTTGCAAGGCTACATTCGAGCTTATCGCCACCCATGTAATGATTGATGAATATATTTCCTCCTCGAGCTACTCAGATACATAGACAATGCGAGCACAACATATTTTACCAATCTTTATTGTTATACAATCCAACAAGGATATTATTTTTTCATCTGTTAATGCACAATCGTTAATTGAACAAACTTGCTATGGCGATACCTTGGGGTAACGCAAGAAGGGTGCTTTGCTTTTGTCTAAAAGGTCGAAGGGGAGCCTCACGAGTGGCAAAAAAATTAAGCTAATTGGCCTCGGTACGGAGGGTTACTTAAAAAAAACGCCTCAAGCTTTGTTTGTAGGCTTCTGGTGTTAAATATAAGAATCAAGGGTACATTTAATTGAACAAGACTGTCGTATATATGTCAAATTTACATTGGATCAAACATGATGTTTTCGTTTAGAATCTCGCAAAGTTTTACGCGAGTGTCGGTACACACAAAGAAAGGTTCAACATATGTCTACCTCAGTTATTTGTATGTTATCGAAGAGCTGACATCGGGTGACTATGGCGCATATCACAGAGATGATTAATGTACAATGCTTTATACCAGAACAAGATTTACAGGACAACCAGACAAGGATAATAATCAATTCTTTTTGGTCGCCATTTGTCACTATAGAATGGTCAAAACATAAGTAAATATATCCAGTACATGTTTGGCGCTGCTTGTCCTCATAATTTAATTATTATTACATGAATGTCAGTCATTAAACTAAACAAATGGCATCTGCCTTTGCCAGCCAGGCGAAATACAAGAACAGCGTCATGGGCAACTTAGTTTTCTAATGCTTTGCCGGTGTTAGTGACGGATGCACAGTAAACCGGATTGCTGTCGGTTCACTGACAATACACGATTTGATTTAAGAAGTAATTTCTAGGCTGATTGTGTATCAAAGTAGGAGCTATCCTCTTGAGATTCAATTGATGCATCAACAAGGCTGTGTTCGGCATGTTTTCTGCGTCAGTTGACGCAGTATCATCTATTCGCAATTGGATATCCTCAAAAGCAATTACTTCAAGGGACTTTATATTTATGTAGTGCAGTGGAGATTACAAGATACACGAAGTGGTTTACATGGTATAAATCATCTCGGTCGAAGCACAGGGCAGCAATAATAATGCTGGTAATAATATTTGTGAATTAATCACATGACTCATTGGATGAACCCCGGAATCACGAAGTTGGCTACGTCACTAAAGTGAACAGCATCATTGCCAGGTTAACCAATCTAAGCATTACCAACCATCAAACAATGAATCACCTATGATGTCGTCTTCAATACAGCCGATTTGTAACGTACATATTTTACACCTAAACCCCTGCGACGAGCTCGATGATGAATCAGATATTATTGTTTCAGTTTTCGACGGTTCTGCATGCCAACGTCGGAATCGTAGGTAAACCGTTTATAACTTACGAATCATCATGCATACAGGGCACCTACGGATCTAACGGTCTTTTTCCCTGGTGGCCATCTTTGAATTTTAATGTCATATCCTTGGCTTATCAGCTCAAATGAAGATAGCATGCTTACGGTAACATTTGCTCGGAAATAAAATAATTCATGAAACACATGCTGGTGATGTGAACATGAGAAGGCGGTAAGCGATCACAATTATGTTCGAGGGGGCACAATATATGCATTCATTTGACTTGAGGATGAGCTTATATCATTCAGAATACCCTCCCACATCAAATAAAGACCTGATTCCCCTATAGAAGCATCAGACATCGATATCCATCACTCACTCTAAACTATTTGAACTGCAGAAATAATATTCGATTGATCAAATCGTGAGCAGATGGGTTCTAAAGCATAATATAATTTAATGCTTGACTGTTATACCATGACAGAACCAATTTGCATCCCGTTAGAACAATTACCATATGACAAATACAGGCTACAAGAGTGATTTATGTATGTGTTGATAAGCTGATTCTATCAAAGGAAAGCCACAGAACGTCAGACAAACTTAGATGTGAGGTACCGTTGAATTTAGCAGGGCAATTAACTAATAACGAGCAAATAGACACCAATGTCTGGCCATGTAGAGACGTAAATGAGTAGTTTACTGTGTGATTTCGCTTAATACTTATATAAAGCATTCAAGGCAACAAATGAGATGCTTCTTCTTCCAAAGCAACCCTCTAGGTAGAGGCCCATACGTTTTTTAAACAATATATATGTTCCATTATGTACAATGGCACATCAGGGTCTGCACAGTATATGCTAAGCATATTGGTGGTAATGCATGCATATTAAGACTCACGGCTATCAAGGTGAGTCACCCACAGGTGCCAAATGCACTCTGATGCACAGTTGAGTATTTATACATTGTAATAGCATTAGCGGCGTAGTGAGAAATAACTAGGATTAACGGTAACTATCGAACTAATAAAGCAATTGTAAGTCAAGTGAACAGGGCCTCAGGTGGTCAGATGTGTTGTGAACAATTGGCATAGGAATTCTCAACACCAATAGTTTTCATTGATCCAGGACCCCGATGACTAAAACGGATATCAATAGGGGTCTTCAACATATCATATCTGCACAATCTAGAAACTTAGTATAATTGTCTCTTCAAATAAATCCGTTATGTGTGACCTTATCGGTATGGCTGTGTGTCAATTTATATGTCTCTTTGACCAAAGAGAAAATACCCCGAAGGCGGCAGGTTAGAGGCGGTTTCTGTATCATATTTGATGATACCTGACAGGCGAGTAATGACAGCAGACGGCGATCCGGATTAAACAGTATGTATAATGCGCACATGTTTTGAGAGGGGAACTATTCGTCAGTAATTTCGGAGCTGAAAAATGATAAATTGACATGCATCGCTGCACCATTGGTTTAAACTAGCTGGCAAGCAATGTACTAACAATATCGACGCAACTTTACCAGTTATGTATGCCAAACATAAATTATAAGATGTACATACGTTACTAATGTAATTGGTTGAAATGAACAGCGTTTTAAACATACATTACAGATTTGGGGACTATAAGCAGACTGTGATAATTAGATATGAAATTATACGTATGTGAGCCCTAACTAAAGAAAACTGTCTAAACCTTGATATAGAACTACATCGTTTGAAAAAGACAAGAAAACATGCACTTAGGGAAATGGATAATAAAACTAATGGGGACTGGATTGATACACATATCACATCGAGGCAATATGTGAATGACAATGCGGAATTTGCACAATCCTAAACGTGATGCATAGATCGACGTATTGTGTACGTACTTAAATTCCATGAACACCACTTACGAAACGCGTAGTGTCTTAGTATCGTTTACTTCTGAATCAATACACTTTTTAGCAACCATTTTTCTAACGGCGTAATTGGCTCCAGATCAATGTCTTTTTTAACCCTATTGCTGCCGGATAACTGACAATTTTAGCCAACTGTAAGTGATATTTCCCCTAAAGCCTCATATTCTTCGGTATGCGTGATTCAGACATATGGTGTCATTCGAGCCTAGGATGGAACAATCTGCTTAACCGAAGAGAACCAAAGGAACAGGTTATCTAGAAAGATGCCCCATTAAATACAAATACTGAACATGCAACCGAACACTATGTCTCATGATTCTTGCCACTGTTACATTCGTTTCGCTGTAATGATGCTATGTATGTGACGCAGAGGATTTCTGATGGTGTAGGCGCTGATTTGGCGTTGGTTGTGTGTCATACTATTAGCAAATATGGTCTAAATAGGGTATATTACCTATGCTCGCATTGAATATGTATCTCTAGCTGAGCAACTGTGGGGTAATATATTCCCCAATCATTACCTGGGTCACGATAATCTCGAATGTGGCTTTGAAATATCCGCTCCGTCAAAACTTGTCTGTAACGTATTATCGACTGTATTTCACTAATCGAACAATATTAACAAGGATAATATCAAATCACAAAAGTAACCGGTTTAAGACTTACCCCGTAAAATTAATAATCGGTTGTATGTATGTGTCATTGAACAGCTAATCATTCAGTACCCCGCTGTTTAAACAGACCGAGTTCATCGACGTTAACTAGTAAACTTCCTAATGACCCAATTAAAACCCATTGATCTAAGAGATAACATTAATCTATTCACATTTCAGCATATCAATCGCAGATAACTTTGGTTGGCGGTTTGTCTACTAAAGGTCGCGTTCGTGCACATCTTAACAATTATCCATTCGTTGACGTAACCCGATAACTATATTTATATATACATATACATATATATATATTTTATATATATATATATATACATATATATATATATATATATAAATATAAATATATGTATATATATATATATATATATATATATATATATATATATACATATATATATATATAAATATATATATATATATTAGCACGAACGCGACCTTTAGTGGACAAACCGCCAACCTTTCGTAGACTTTGGTCAACGAAAGGATATACCAGTATGTCCACATAAAGTCAGCGCTCATTTTCGTCGAAAATAATTGAAAATATTTTGGTTTGGCCGTTCGAATGTGATAGTCTAGTCTTAGTAACGTACACAAATAATCTTTCACGCGTGATTTCTTTGGATTTTGAATATAATAGCGAAATAAAATTTTAACAACTAACCATTCGTTGACATAACACGCACACCTCAATATCTTCCATACAACCGTATATACTTCGATCCAAATTTCCAAAATAATGTTTAATCATATGTGTGGGATATATTTATTTGAAAAAATTAGAAAAATATTTGATTTATTCTTAAATTTCTTTACCGAAAAACTCCTTTTTCATTAATCTACAACATTGAATTAGATCGCGAAATTCTACCAATGGTTCATAATGATCACATCTACAACAAATATTATGTTTCTAATCCATGATGACTGAAAATGATTAAAATATTTCAGTATTCCGCAAATATTCAAAAATATATATGGGCACGAAAGGTTGGATTTATACGTATAAATTAATGTCTTAACCTTTCGTGGACGACGTTTCGAGGACCAAAAGTATATACCAGCAATAAAAAGTGACAAAAAGATTTTAATTCGCTTTAAACTACTTAATTGTATCAATTAAAAGATGCCGAATAAATAATTGATAATTAATGATAGCAAAAATGCACTATAAAAATTTGTCCACGAATGGTTGTAATCGTCAGTATATATATATATATATATATATATATATATATATATATATATATATAGATATATATAGATATATATATATATATATATATATATAGATATATATATATATATATATATATATATATATATATATATATATATATATATATATATATATATATATATATATATATATATATATACATGCTATTTGAAGAGTTTGCTGAATACTAACCCACCATATCCACGCGCCATGAGAATGAAGGGTCCGCTGGATACAAACGTACCAGTTTAATGAGTTATTAAAGTAGCTACATGGTTGAAATGCGACGAAGCAATGGGCGCTTGACAGTAGCTATTGCGAGAAAATGACGGCAGCCAGTTAAATCTATCTGTGCCTCCGGTTTTTTTTAGATGATCCCTTGTATGTACTTCGTTATGCTCTCTTGTTGCATTGTGGTTTTAAACGTTTATACGCAGCGTCTAACTACACAATACAGCGGAATATGAAAATGTATCTATGTTTTTATTTATTTGTACAGAATCCATTAGTCAAAGGACGATGATTACATTTCAATGTTTCATTTAGAGTTTTATGCCTCCCCCAAACCAACCCCCTCTGTAGGATATACTTTGTATTTACCATTTCTTGCACCTGCGGTTAATAAATTCCCATACTGCTGTGGTTTATGTGCCTAGCTGAAAATTAAGCTGACTGGGTAACACTGCTCCTTTTGCCAAGAGAAATCGGTCTCTATCTACAGGGTTCGACTTGGGGCGCGTGCATGAGGGAATACAAAGCTACAAACTTCGATCAATTGAGTTAAAATAATGATAGGATGGGGACCATTGTCCGGTCATTATTCATTAAGTGGTCATAGAGAACTAATTGATGTGGACAATGACGAGTCCTCATTGACTAATCCCAATGGCAACAGCTACTGCACTGGGACCCATACACGCGACTTACCTATGTGTATGGCTTGCAGCAAGTTGTTTATGAGACGAGAGCAGGCGAAATACTACTGCCAATAGTCTGGAGAATGAAATATTTTGATTCAAACGCGCCGTCAACATTGTTGACACTTTTACTTAGATAGAGATAGCTGCATGTTAGGTTGATGGCGTCTACACGCTAGAGAGCTCGTTAGCTGTTTTGTTATGGCATTTGAATCGATATATCGCTGACTTTTAACAGTAATGTCTGCGATTAGTTAGCAGACAACCGTGGAACATCGACGTCCGACCAGGGTGCTAATAACTGCTCAATCGATATTGTTTCATCGGCAGCGGTATCCATCGACTGCGTGATTTGCGTGACATTCGAATTCTGATCCTTAATTCTGCATCATTCTTGACCGAGACGCTAGTGAATCCGCTGCTAACTAACCGGGTTAAAAGAATAGGTTGTCTTCACAGATGTTTTCTATCTTAATAGTGTTCGGTACTGGAATTTTTAAATCAGATCTCCAAGCAAACACCACACCCTTAAAAACACCATAATGTCGTCGAAAATGAATATGCATAAACATGGAAGGCTAAGCTCTCCATTTCAAGATTATTCTACTCAATGCGGTGAAGTGACTGGTGGTTTATGTGGCCACAAATGTTTAAAGCCACTATAACAACATGAGATGTTGGCCACAGAGATGAGTCGTCGGTTATCATCATAGAATACATAAAGTCAGTGACAATGCAAGGCGTTGATGACAGGGCTTTGAAATGTAAATGTATTTAATCACACTTCTTAGAATCGACAGAAACCGAACCAATTCTACTTTTGAATTGGCTTGGAGTTAAACTGACCTGCTCTGTTTACTAAGAATATACAAATTATTAGGCAGATAGTCTTTTTAAAGATAAACATATAGGTCTAATTTGGCTATGTGAATCTCTTCGAAATGGGCTTCAACACCGAAACAATTGTTTAGTCTGGTACTTGTCTTTCTGCCGTAGCATAAAAATATATCAAAAGACATATTTAAGTGGCCTGGAAATGCAGGATATTGAGATTTGTATTAAGCTATTGTGATATTAAATGGAGCCGCCTCCAGTATCATTGACATATGGGAATTATCTGTTTATGGGATCTCAAAGCACAAAAAACCGACTGACATCTACATGCAAGTTGTAATAGCAAAACGCCGGTTTATGTGGCGGCGCCAAAAAGTACGATATCGTCGTGCTTGTGACGGAACCTCTAATGATAAGTCTTACAGTATGATAACAGAAGCAAACATTTACCAGACTTCATGCATGCATGCTTGCTGAAACGTCGAATTGTTACAGGCTTAACCTCAACATGTGCATTCAATTTGTGACGGTAATGTTGGACGTTTATTCAAGTTAGGTAGGAATAATTATGTTATGTTAGCCAACTGCTGTTCCGATGAAGTAGTTTAGTTGTAATACAATAAATATCTTAATTTTGTATCCCCTCCAAATAAAAGTCAAGGTCTCCTTGATAATTGTACGAATGCTACAAAAGTTATGAAACCCCTATTACTTCTGTCTCATAACGTCGTGAAAGAGGCGCGAGTGCTTTATAATAAATCTGTGCCGTGGCGCCACTTATATAGACAAAAGAGTTGAATTATGCATATTCTAAGGCTCGTGCTGATTCCTGGCCATTTAACGCGAGACAACCCTCTGTTGTGACACTGACGAGACAAATCCTGGGCAACATTGATAAAATGTGTTTTGTGTTGCTGGTACCAGCCTATATATGCAACAAATACATACAGAACGATCCTTATCAACATAATAACCACGTTTTCTTCCTGATGTTCTGATATTACCTTGGGTATTTATTCAATAGCATTGTTTTGCTGTAATCAGCAATTCCACTTTCTCTGAGGCTTTGGTCTAATGATGACGCATGATAACGGTACACAGCTGAACGAGCTTTTTATGATGTTAGCTCTCTCGTGTCGTGCGACTTGCTCTTGTGCTCAAAAATTAGTAGCT
>CM067344.1:1556512-1576512 GCA_034190875.2 Urechis unicinctus | reverse complement strand
GAAAAGCAATATTCTGACAGATCTGTAGCTTCTCATACTATGACATTTAGGAACCATATTGAGGCGTTCCACCTTCAGGTTATACTTAATGTAAAATTACTGCAGCAGATGCGATCCGGAAATATTCATGACTCAAATAGGCGTTAATAGCATAATTTGACACAATGAATGTTTAACAGCTATATCATTGGGTTAATTTCGAATACTCGTTAACATAATGAATCGTATTAGATGCTGAACATTTCTAAGAACATTGCCGTTGTAGTTAACTCTTCTTTGTGTCGTCTATGGCACACACGTATCATATACTTTACATGTGCAATCACACATATTATTTGATAAGGTATTAACATGGTGCAGTATTGCTCATGAACAATTTACTTTTCTATTAGTTTTCATCTTTTTGTAGCACAATAATGAAATCCGGTGTTGATCCTGCTATGTGGAAAGGTCTGCTCTATTAAGTGACCAATCAACGTTAATCTATTTTTAGCGACACAATTTACACGAAGGCTCTCAATAGCAGCTCAAGCACACTTGCTTACGCTTCAATTATCAATCGTATTAACACCTACTCAAGACAACATATTTAAAATGGGTACAACATTATTCATGAACGCATTGAAGGCTATGATACCGACCATAATTCGACGATAGTCCATGTATAGAGCTAATTATAAAATCAATCGCGTTTCAGCTTAGTTCTACGTCCGTGCTTATTCTTAAATGGATTAGCTCAGCCCTGCATTCACATGATTAATCATTCACCCTATGGTGGAATATAATTAGCAGTTACGCCGTGTTTAAGTGTCTACATACGACCTATTTGATAGCGGACATGACTAGCCTGACATGAATACAGGCAAATAGAAAGAAGTGCTAAAATCTAGATAATAAGCTTAAGTACATTTATTATATTAATGCACAGTTTCCAAGTATGCAATTAGAAAATCTACGAAGCAATAATCAAACTCCTCGTAAAGTATAATAGTGGTGCTTTCAATATCGATCCAGTATAACTAAAAATATGTGCCTATCCGATAAATGCAGAACAAAACCAGATGTCGCCGGTGCGAGGTGGCTCGTCATGTAATGAAAGTCGCTGGCTTCCATGTGAAAATAAATTTGTATATGAGGTGTTATTGCACAGGTTGCTGCATTCAAATCATTTAACATCGCCACAACACTGCCATCCTCTGGTGGAAGTACGTACACATTGCATATGACAAAGAGTATGATAATGAATGACGATTTCTAAATTCTTTATTAGCCATAACATGGACGTCCTTTAATGTTTGATGATAGGACTGTATCATTCGACGTATATTCCCATAGACAACATTTATTGTTTGTCTCTAGATCAAACTTTGTCGACGTTGTTTCTGGACCATATTTATCAAAAGCACCATTGCACTAAGTTAAAAGTCGGTTCCTGGGAGGAAGGACGTTGAGGTTGTAAAACATTTTCGTGTAAGCACATTGCCGTAAAGAGAAACGAACTTGATTGGCTTGATCACATGAGAACCACATCAGCCAACGTAGTACCCACATTTACAGGTGATGTATAGGTTAGCCGTCACCGTAATACAAAATAATTCACATGGGACAGCTGATTCACAAGCGAAGAGACAGATTAACAGTAACTTCATTCATTATATATTGTCATGCATTTTAATTGCACTATTCGTTGACTATAATATTTGCGCGCATGAATCGAGGCTGGTTGATTTCTCGCGTCCAGTGAAACCCTTAATTACGTTAACATATACTTGAGTGTGATGAATTCGTCATTGCAGCTCTTTGTACATGTGACATTCATTGACATTGAGCTGCGCCTAGAAGAGTCGCTGCGTCGATTTCAAAACAGACGTTAACCTTCATCAACAAATTATTTTATTTCAAAAGCAATGTGATGGAATATTTATCACATATTCTGGACATTACGGGTAGCAAGTCAGTGATTGTTATGAAAATGATTTTTTTTGGTCTTGTGGAGCACAAAACGACCCATAGCAACCTAATCCTTCTATCAACCGTAGACCAATGTAGCCGACCGATGATTCCATGTTAATATATTATTTCAGATAACCGTTTATTTTAACGCAAGGAATAAATTCGCCATCGATATATAAAGAACCAGCCAGGCTAAAATATGTCATACTCCTCACCCAAACTTACTGCGATGTTAGAAGAGTCTCGTAACTAGCTTCATAACGGAACCTTTGTAAACTATAAAGTCAGGAACTACCAATTAGTGTCCGACGCAGATGTTGGAATATATTTCCACTTCGATTTTACTGGTAGCAGTGGAAAACTCACTAAAAAGGCGGGCCGATCATTAAATAATGCCAGTTTCCTGAGCAACCTTATACCATATGAAGGGTTACCACCGTGGGAATGAGAGACGCCACTTTAACAAGCATTACTGCATTTATTACAGGCAGGTATCAATCGGTGGGATCGTGAAAAAAGTCAACATTAAGCTACACTGCTTAGCTTTCAAATATAGAACATCACATCAGATTATTTGAAATATGATTATAGCGTATCTTGAATTGGAGTAATTAACTCAGTTATGCTACTAGCATATCATGCGCTGTTCCCCAGGCTTTTAGCATATTGTGATATAACAGCACATCATGCACATCGTTCAACTGACATATGGCTAAATATAAGATCATTATATGCTAAGTGTACACTGTGAAATAACAGCCCATTCTGCAGCTGGCATGTTGTGAAATAACAGCCCATCATGCTACTGGCACATGGTGAAATAGCCCCCCCATCATGCTACTGGCATATTGTGAAATAGCCGCCCATCATGCTACTTGCATATTGTGAGATAACCGCCCATCATTCTTATGGCATATGATGAAATGGCCGCCTTTCATGCTGCAGGCATATGATGAAATGGCCTCCTTTCATGCTACTGGCATATTGTGTAATAGCCGCCAATCATGCTGCTGGAATATTGTGAAATAGCCGCCCTTCATGCTACTGGCATATTGTGAAATAGCCCCCCATCATGCTACTGACATATTGTGTAATAGCCGCCCTTCATGCTACTGGCATATGGTGAAATATCACCCATCATGCTACTGGCATATTGTGTAATAGCCGCCCATTATGCTGCTGGAATATTGTGAAATAGCCGCCCTTCATGCTACTGGCATATTGTGAAATAGCCCCCCATCATGCTACTGACATATTGTGTAATAGCCGCCCTTCATGCTACTGGCATATGGTGAAATATCACCCATCATGCTACTGGCATATTGTGAAATAGCCCCCCATCATGCTACTGACATATTAGGAAATAGCCGCCCATCTTGCTACTGGCATATTGTGAAGTAGCCACCCTACATGTTATTTGCTTATTGTGAAATATCCCCCAATCATGCTACTGGCATATTGTGTAATAGCCGCCCTTCATGCTACTGGCAAATGGTGAAATATCCCCCATCTTGCTACTGGCATATTGTGAAATAGCCGCCAATCTTGCTACTTGCAAAATGTGAAATAGCCGCCCTTCATGCTACTGGCATATTGTGAAATAGCCCCCCATCATGCTACTGGCCTATTGTGAAATAACTGCCCATCATGTTTCTGGCATATTGTGAGATAGCCCCCCTTCATGCTACCAGCATATTGTGAGATAACCGCCCATCATGCTACTGGCATATTGAGAAATAACCGCCCATCACGCTACTGGCATATTGTGTAACGGCCGCCTATCATGATACTAGCTTATCGTGTAATTACCGCCTATCTTGGTACTAGCATACTATGCAATGACAGATTTTCATGCTAATGGCCTATTCTGAAATCCTGCAAGTAAGAGGACATGATTCATTGTGCCAGCCCAACAGGATATTTAGGGCTAGATGACCAACATGCGTGTTTTTTTTATTTATATTGCAAACATTGACTGTTTGTGGTTGGAGTATGTCAATCATAGATCCTTAATGAGATATTTTAATACTACTTACTGCCTGCAAAGCCGAGCGAAATTATTTGACCAATGAGGTAAGGATTTAACCACCAGACTGGGTCTCGTATCGTGTGTATAAAGGCGCAGTCGATTTCTTACATGCGGGCGACTCGCTGGGCGCGGGTGCAAACAAATACCAGCGTCGAATGTATATATTCTGACAGGTTTTATTAGCTTAGTTTACAAATACGACGCTTTGGTTTTGCGTCGTCTGACCTTATGTATCGGTCAACACATCTACTTGACTTCATATAATTGTACAGGCTCCAAACTAGATCAATTGATAGTTAGATTACCGTATATAGAAGATAGTGTCATGATGAAATAAAGTGATACATTGACTATGAAAATAGCTTCATGTTATCTCGGTTTAAATTTCCCAGGTTGACATTAATCAATCACCATAGTTTACAGACAGAAAGGGGAAATGAATCCACATTTTGCAAAATGTCCATCATGTGTTAATATGTGCATGGCGAAGGTTTAGCCATTTCATTACCAGACATTCGAAACTAAAGGTGACACCACTTGCCAAAGGGACAATGTGCGTCAGAAAACTGCCGTTTTGCAATTTATGTGTCGATTTAAATCTTTTCAAAGGAATTGATCCAATTGAATATATTTATGTGTTAATGAAGGTCTAAATTCACTGTAAAACGATGATTTTATTATTCTATGTGGCTTAGGTAGCATAATACCTACACTCGACAGGTATTTATCTCCCAAAGTATTCTTGATACCAGGGATACCACATTGTAACAAATCAAATGCTTAGTCTTGCTAGATTCCTTCATTACATCAATTGGTTTCCAATTACTCCAAGGAGACCACAAGTCTCTGGTATGGGTCCTATTAAGCTTCCAAAGACGTGACATCTGCCACAGCGAGCACTTCGTGTTGACGGACGACGTGTTTTTGATGCGCTCATGCTGTTTTAGAAACCGATTTGCATTGTGGTGGGACAGCGAGGATATTAAGATAGCCGTGGCGGCTCTCTTGTTGGAATCCTTGGAAGTAAATAAAGTGTATGCCTCCTGGTTTGTTCAAGGTTGTCGTTGTGTCATTATGCAACAACAACCCACGTTCTCACATCGACAAGCAATGTACATGTATGTCGTTGTTATGGCGATTGCGATCCTCACAGTCGCATAGTGCTTAGATACCGTAACCATGGCATAGATAACGTTGAATCTTTCAGTTTGTGTTGAAATATATTGAAAAACCAACGCTGCAATACATTACATTCCACATGCAATTATTCGAATGATTCGAATATTCCTAATTGATTCATCAGCTTGCTCAACTCCGTTATTAGACAAATGTCCTCACATTAAGTGATGGGAATCTGTGTAATCTTATCATGTTATCACTCCTATCAGAATACAGCAGAATAACAAGGACCACAAATCGAGATAAATAGCTGCAGGAACTTGCATGTGGAACCAGGCTCAAACCAAAAACGCAACCGATTTTAATAGCTGTTTTTAGTCTTTTTCACAGCATTCAATATGCTCTTTACGGCCGCAAATAATTTAAATGTTATTTCAAATTGGGAATAAGTTTACATGCTGCAAAAAAAACGATTAGATTTTTCCAAAATGATTCGTCAGCTTGTTCAACTCCGACGTAAGACAAATGCCATAACCTGACGTGATATAACCTTATCAGGTTATCAATGTTATCAATGCTTTCTAAGGCTGCAAATAGTATAAATGCTATTTCTATTTGGTAAAACATTTCCATGCTGGCAATGATTTTTATAGGCCCATATGTTACGTGGTGGGCGTAACATCTGACTGTTAAAAGCCGTGCAGACCCCAAGTAATTACGTTTGTTGAGCTTAGAGCCAAACCCGCATACGTGCTGGGTGATTGAGGTTATTAACTGTAGAGGCATTGTGTTCTTTTACACCAATAGTTGTAGCATGAATTCAGTGCTAGAGATGCAGATGAATACGAGTGAGGCGGTCGTGAATTCAAATTGCTGTTTTACTCTAAGAATTAAGGAGACAGAGCGAGTCTGTTGCAAGTGTTCGAGTCAGTGATAACAATCTATGTGTAATGTGGCGCTGGGGTGATGTATGGGCAGGTTATGTGTTCTACTGGACACTTAATTATAGCTGCTTCCATTCAAGTAACGACAGGTAGAAGGTCAGTGTGTTCCATAAAGGCGATTTACTCGCTACTGAAAGAAACCTTATAAGAGACAAACTGTTATTTGCATTGTTCTCGCCCGAGTTACCGCCGTTAGTTTTCACCTGAGCTTTAATATTGGCTGACACAGAAACAATCACTGTCACGATTACGCAGGTGTGATGAATGTTACCAGTAAAATATACAACATAACCTATATTGATAACTATCCCTATATAACAGTGCTGACATAAAACCTGGCTGTATGACTATAACTAAACCTCCAGGCTACCTAACAATCTGTCTTGATAACGATTACTAACAATCTGTCTTGATAACGATTACTACATCACGGTGTTATCATGAAACCTGTCTGGATGACCATCACTATACCACCGTGCTACCATTTCAAATTTCTGTTTCTTTATGCCGCTGTTTCACGCTCCACGATGGTGACGCCGCGGGTTGTGTATTGCAATATCTCCAGCAACACTGATGAAGAGTACCAGCGTATATCACCACGCATGTTATTCATGCGCTAATAAATGAAGAGAAAATCATTAAATGTCACCTACCTCATTCACTGTAGGGTAATGGGTCTCGGGAGCCTAGGTGCTCCTGGCTTGATCAGTAAGTGTAATTTGTATCATTTACGGCTGATAAAACGAAAGCAGCCACAAAGAATAAGAAGCAGGCAGTATTTCCTGTTGAGCGGTCGTGGTTGTGTATTGAACCTATTGGCAGATACTTAACGATCTGATTGTTAAACAGTTAGCGAGCTGAGATGTGGCATTTTATACTCTCATATACTGATACATCCACCGGCACGTGTGTTTACCTGCATACCGTTGATAATAACATAAGCGTATAACATTAGCGACTCCCATTATGCCAACGTTCCAATAACTTATGTTTAACTGTGTTGTCCAACATAGTTAATGCAATAACCCCCAGACGTTGTATGCGTAGATTAAACAAAACCAAGTTTTATACGATGAAATCATTAAGCACAGTAGTTGCCGTAAAAAGAGATGGTTCACTGAAATGTCAACTCCGTCAATCTTACTGGCTAATCGTCGCCGTCAGGCTATATAAGACGCTATTTATTATTTTTTGGTTTCTTCGTTTGCCATTGACCTAAATGCAGTAGTTTTAGCACTTCTGGTGAATCTAATGCCATGCTAGAATATCATTTCTCTCATATGATTCTTAACACCAGAACATAAATGATAATTGCTGGGTTGCCACTTTAATGTCACTTTCTTAAATGGAATACATTATCACCTTCGTGTTATGAATGGCACTATACTTGCAATGTATCGAGTAATCGCCGATTTATGTATGTAGCTCGAAGATTTATGTGGCGATGCGACTTATTGTCTCTTATATCCTCATTAAAGCTGCGTCAGTGCAATGGTATAGTTAAGCTGAACATGCATTAAAACAGTTTCTATTATTATGCGATTTTTTAAAAGACTGCTTGTATTTGCAAAATAAATATTATAATTGTAGCTAAAATAAAGTTGCAATGGTTAATTGTCGAAATATTCGAATAACGCCTTCAGCATTTGCCGTGACTACCTAGGTACTATTTGTTTGTATTTGCCATTGCCAAAGTTAAAGTGAACGGGTAATAGAGTGGGGCTTTTATTTAGATCGATACACAGAGTTGCGATTTGCGATAACTGTCGCATAACACAGTTCGCTGAACGATCCATTGCTAGACACGAGATCACTGTGGCTCTTGCGATCATAATGTCATGGCCATCGTAAAGGTCAAAATACCACCACTTGGCAAGCCAGTGTTGGTACGCATTATATTGGCATATTATCAGCCAATTGTCTATTCAGTTATCATCAACATCGGCTGTATGGTTCACCCTCATGTACTCAAAGACAGATTTAAACAGGTGCCGAAGCAATCGTAGCTAATCCTTAAGAGTCATGTATTTGCATTGAGACATTCATTAATATTCCAAACGATGATTTAATAAGTTGACGCAAGGGGACGCTGCGAAGGTCTCGTTTGTGGTAAGGGGAGGAACGCTATATCCGCTCCCCGGTGTACAGAAATATTATCTAAGATTGTTTTGCTAATTCATACCACCAGCTATTAGCGGCAGTGTCCTTTTGTGTTGGCCATTAAGTATTGTTGCTGAGCCCGAACAAACATAGTGAGTATAATACCCCCGCACGTCAATCACCTTGATCCTTTGACTTTGGCTGAACAAATTGTTCTGATAAAAGACACAAAGTCAGTTGGTCGACAATGTTTAGTAGCTCAGCAAACATTTCACTAAGTAAATGTGTTGATGGCTTTTGGTATTATATGAGGAATGCAACCTCCTCTCAAACATTGCTGGAGAAGGATCGATAATGGTGGTAATGATGAATAGATACTCTTAGCATTTGACCATGTATTATAAACTCTCTTGTGGCAAAACCTGGTGCGTGGGATTTCCATTTCATGTAAGTAATCTGAGTTGGTCATTACTCCACCGAATTTAAACAGCGAATATCACCTATGTGATTGTCGTAGTTGTACATCTGGAATTGCCATTAAAAGAAAGTCTTTAATATTCGGAAAGGTAAGAATGTTCTTGTATTTGAACATAGCTCTCGTTGATGGCTTTGGCAGTGATGTTGCACATATAACTGAATATAGGGCTTACGTACAAACTATTAAGTTTGATTGTAAAGTTATCGGGCTTAGTACAGTCGTCCAATGTTATTTGTACTGTATTGATGGTTTTATATCCGAGGATAAATGCTTGGAACATAACAATGTTGGCGGCGTGGCACTGTACATTAACAACAAGGTGAATTACCAAAGGAGACAAGATAGTGAATTCATGTTGCAATCATCAGTTTATAATGTTTGTATTGTGATAACAGAATATTTGGCAGCTAGCCAATAGTTGATGCGGAATTATACCGCCCACAATGGGCTAATGGAAAATATTAATGAGAGCCTCGACAACTCTCTATCGGAAACTGATATGAAGCTACCAACTAAATCGTGACTCTATTTGCTGATGTTACATTCTATCACCAATTACCTTAATAGAACTATTGATACGATCGGACGATGGACAGCCTCATCTTGCTCATTGTAATGTAGCACGAGACTGAAATAAAGATGATCTGCTGTTGATGCTCCATGCATTTGAAATGTCACGTAAAATACCTTTACTTTCTCCCAAGCTCTGTGCTACCGTGTGACATATGAGATAACCCTTTGCGCAACTGTTTACTAGCATGTTGCGTAGTTAACTACGTATCTGTTATGAAATGAGTCACTGCATTCTTATAAACGTAATGGTCAATACCTCATTTACACGTTTAGGATGAAAAATATACTGTGAAAAAGATTAATTGAATTTGAGGTATTATGCACGAGTATTGCTTAATCCCATGGCTGCAGAGTCTTGTTGACAGCCTAACATAATTCCTCACTTCTGGAGAAATCTGACAGTGCTGAATAACAGACTATCATGGTAAAATGGTCAAACCAAAATATGTTCAAACGTTTTGAAGGAAAAAGCTCCTTGACTTTATATAGAATAGTAGTGTATCATTTCGTGTACCCAAGTCTACGAAAGGTTGGCGGTTTGTCTACTAAAGGTCGCGTTCGTGCACATCTTAACAATTATCCATTCGTTGATGTAACCCGATAACTATATTTGCATATACACATCTTACATATATATATATATATATAATTATCCGTTCGTTGACGTAATATATAGATATATATATATATATATATATATATATATATATATATGCATATATATATATATATATATATATATATATATATATATGCTATTCGAAGAGTTTGCTGAATACTAACCCACCATATCCACGCGCCATGAGAATGAAGGGTCCGCTGGATACAAACGTACAGTTTATATGAGTTATTAAAGTAGCTACATTGTTGAAATGCGACGAAGCAATGGGCGCTTGACAGTAGCTATTGCGAGAAAATGACGGCAGCCAGTTAAATCTATCTGTGCCTCCGTTTTTTTTTAGATGAACTCTTGTATGTGCTTCTTTAGGCTCTCTTGTTGCATTGTGGTTTTAAACGTTTATACGCAGCGTCTAACTACACAATACAGCGGAATATGAAAATGTATCTATGTTTTTATTTATTTGTACAGAATCCATTTAGTCAAAGGACGATGATTACATTTCAATATTTCATTTAGAGTTTTATGCCTCCCCAAAACCAACCCCCTCTGTAAGATATACTTTGTATTTACCATTTCTTGCACCTGCGGTTAATAAATTCCCATACTGCTGTGGTTTATGTTCCTAGCTGAAAATTAAGCTGACTGGGTAACACTGCTCCTTTTGCCAAGAGAAATCGGTCTCTCTCTACAGGGTTCGACTTGGGGCGCGTGCATGAGGGAATACAAAGCTACAAACTTCGATCAATTGAGTTAAAATAATGACAGGATGGGGACCATTGTCCGGTCATTATTCATTAAGTGGTCATAGAAAACTAATTGATGTGGACAATGACGAGTCCTCATTGACTAATCCCAATGACAACAGCTACTGCACTGGGACCCATACACGCGACTAACCTATGTGTATGGCTTGCAGCAAGTTGTTTATGAGACGAGAGCAGGCGAAATACTACTGCCAATAGTCTGGAGAATGAAATATTTTGATTCAAACGCGCCGTCAACATTGTTGACACTTTTACTTAGATAGAGATAGCTGCATGTTAGGTTGATGGCGTCTACACGCTAGAGAGTTCGTTAGCTGTTTTGTTATGGCATTTGAATCGATATATCTCTGACTTTTAACAGTAATGTCTGCGATTAGTTAGCAGACAACCGTAGAACATCGACGTCCGACCAGGGTACTAATAACTGCTCAATCGATATTGTTTCATAGGCAGCGGTATCCATCGACTGCGTAATTTGCGTGACGTTCGAATTCTGATCCTTAATTCTGCATCATCCTTGACCGAGACGCTAGTGAATCCGCTGCTAACTAACCGGGTTAAAAGAATAGGTTGTGTCTTCACAGATGTTTTCTATCTTAATAGTGTTCGGTACTGGAATTTTTAAATCAGATCTCCAGGCAAACACCACACCCTTAAAAACACCATAATGTCGTCGAAAATGAATATGCATAAACATGGAAGGCTAAGCTCTCCATTTCAAGATTATTCTACTCAATGCGGTGAAGTGACTCGTGGTTTACATTTTCATTGCCGTTCATCCATGACATGCACTTGCACTAAGCCTTGTCTTGATCTACACGAATCATAATATTGTGATGCAACGATAGCGCAGTTGCGGGTTATACAATACTTGCTCCTGGGGCAGAGACATATGCCATTCAAACAACGAACAACAAGTGAGCATCCGGAAGAGGGCTCAGGAAATGGTCACCGAATGCGAACCTGTCAAAATATGCCGTACTGCCTGTAGTGAAGGACAGGAAAAAAGGGAGGTACTCTTAATAGGAAACAGATGATAATTTTATGGGTGTCTTAAGTCCATCGAACAATGCCCTATCAAAACTGCTGAGATCAATAGAATAAGTTTCACGTGGAGCATAGTCCATTATACAATGTATTATGTGATGACGTATTATCAGCGATGATTTGTTTTGCTCACCGTTGCTGCCTTGAAAGGTTAGGGCTAGAGACATCGATAGACTTGGCAAGCTGAGGCTCGTAGATAATAATCGGCTCACTTTTGATGCAAAGATGTTGCGATTCTAGACAAACGCAGTTAATCAGGTACGAACTCGTTGGAAAAGTTAATGACTCTTTGTCAAATAAAACGGCATCAGTGTATCAACAACTTGATTAAGAGATACAAGCCCTTTGTTCGTCGGTGCTTTATATGGCAACAAATGTTTAGAGCCACTATAACAACATGAGATTATGGCCACAGAGATGAGTCTTCGGTTATCATCATAGAATACATAAAGTCAGTGACAATGCAAGGCGTTGATGACAGGGCTTTGAAATGTAAATGTATTTTATCACACTTCTTAGAACCGACAGAACCCGAACCAATTCTACTTTTGAATTGGCTTGGAGTTAAACTGACCTGCTCTGTTTACTAAGAATATACAAATTATTAGGCAGATAGTCTTTTTAAAGATAAACATATAGGTCTAATTTGGCTATGTGAATCTCTTCGAAATGGGCTTCAACACCGAAACAATTGTTCAGTCTGGTACTTGTCTTTCTGCCGTAGCATAAAAATATATCAAAAGACATATTTAAGTGGCCTGGAAATGCAGGATATTGAGATTTGTATTAAGCTATTGTGATATTAAATGGAGCCGCCTCCAGTATCATTGACATATGGGAATTATCTGTTTATGGGATCTCAAAGCACAAAAAACCGACATGCAAGTTGTAATACCAAAACGCCGGTTTATGTGGCGGCGCCAAAAAGTACGATATCGTCGTGCTTGTGACGGAAACTCTAATGATGTGACTTACAGTATGATAACAGAAGCAAACATTTACCAGACTTCATGCATGCATGCTTGCTGAAACGTCGAACTGTTACAGGCTTAACCCAACATGTGCATTCAATTTGTGACGGTAATGTTGGACGTTTATTCAAGTTAGGTAGGAATAATTATGTTATGTTAGCCAACTGCTGTTCCGATGAAGTAGTTTAGTTGTAATACAATAAATATCTTAATTTTGTATCCCCTGCAAATAAAAGTCAAGGCCTCCTTGATAATTGTACGAATGCTACAAAAGTTATGAAACCCCTATTACTTCTGTCTCATAACGTCGTGAAAGAGGCGCGAGTGCTTTATAATAAATCTGTGCCGTGGCGCCACTTATATAGACAAAAGAGTTGAATTATGCATATTCTAAGGCTCGTGCTGATTCCTGGCACCGTCGCCAATTAACACGCGACAACCCTCTGTTGTGACACTGACGAGACAAATCATGGGTAACATTAATGAAACGTGTTGTGTTTTGCTGGTACCAGCCTATATATGCAACAAATACATACAGAATGCACAGCACGATCCTTATCAACATAATAACCACGGTTTCATTCTGATGTTCTGATATTACCTTGGATATTTATTCAATAGCATTGTATTGCTGTAATCAGCAATTCCTCTTTCTCTGATGCTTTAGTCTAATAATGACGCATGATGACGGTACACAGCTGAACGAGCTTTCTATGATGTTAGCTCTCTCGTATCGTGCGACTTGCTCTTGTGCTCAAATATTAGCAGCTTCCCACTAATAAGAAAACATGGTGCGCTAAATTGACATTAAAGAGCTCGTTAGCAACGCATATTCAATTCATTTACGATCCAGCATATATTTGAAATAAGCATATTCGTTTCAGAGCGTAATTGGTTTATATTAGACAATAGCTGCCAGCCCTAAGTGTGTGTGTGTGTGTGTGTGTGTGTGTGTGTGTGTGTGTGTGTGTGTGTGTGTGTGTGTGTGTGTGTGTGTGTGTGTGTGTGTGTGGGTGTATGTGTGTGTGTGTATGTGTGTGTGTGTAGTGTGTGTGTGTGTGTGTGTATGTGTGCATGTGTGTTTGTGTGTGTGTGTGTGTGTGTGTGTGTGTGTGTGTGTGTGTGTGTGTGTGTGTGTGTGTGTGTGTGTGTGTGTGTGTGTGTGTGTGTGTGTGTGTGTGTGTGCTGTGTCCAGGAAATACATAGCAACACTCCAGTTAAATGAACATCGTTATATAAAGGTCTGCTTGTCTTAGCATTTTTCAGTCGTTTTCGCTGTACAGAGATAATGTACGTGACAAATTATACACAATGTACACACAAATAACGAAATCATTCACGACACCCCGTTCATTGTGTCTTTAGGACGTTGGCACCGTAATTTGCAACAAAATACAGCCACAAATTAACTGTGAACTGCATATGGTTCTTGCATTGAGTAAAATAACACTACTGCTTAAGATAAGCACACCTAACTTTTTATTAAATAATGATCGTTAGAGTTCACGACCCATCATAAACAGTTCCGTCTGCATTTAACTTCATTTACACAACACACCACAGTAAATATGGTAACAACGGGTAATCATCTCTTTTTACACAAGCGACTCATTCACGGTGGATTACTTTGGCACAATAGACTGTTCAACAGAATGTAATATCCCTTCAAAGCGCACCCACTTGCATCATTCAACACCCATCTTATCATCCACATAAATCTTAACATTGCCGACTAAAATTAATCTCAATATATGTTAGCGCTTCAAATACCGGTTATCCGTTCTAGTGTGTGTGTGGGTGGGGGGGGGGGGGTGGGGGGGAGTTGTGTTTGCTTTATATTCATAACTGCGTTATATTCAATCAGGATCGGGCAAATGACGTGTGAAAACACGGAATTGAAACTATAACTCTCAAAGGCAGCCTTTGACCCGAAGTGTAAAGCTTGCTGATACACGTTTACACGGCCAAGTCTGCTCGCAATTTGACACACCAAAATACAATACGCCATGTCTCATAAAAATTGCAATTTAGGCTTTGATTACCTCTTCCGAGAAACTGACAGCCATTGTCGGTGGTCATTATTTCCGTTGAATTGCGTGATTGTACTTGGCACGTAGATGCCTGAGGTCTTATTCACAAACAGCTGTTGTTTACTGACAGAAATAAGGCTACTTTTATCATGCACGCATAATAATATTTTCTTCTATTTGTTGCTCAATAATTGTCAAAGTTAAACAATCAAGCTCTTTAAAAATATGGCCGACTCAGCAACGGTGATTTGTAACACACCGTATGGCAGTAAGTCGGGTCGATAATGACCCTTGGAGACATGTATTTGCCACGCCAATCAACTAAACGAAAATCGCGGCAGGAGGCAAGAAGTGCCTTTTATTATCGTTTCGTATTAGCAAGGCATGTATACGCGATACCAGCATTAAATACAATCAAGCAAGGCGACAGTTATATCGCGAGCATTAGCGGCTGCTGTTAAGCATTTTAATGTTCACGTCTGTCATGAAGTTCTGTTGAGCTCGGTCAGTCTCAATCATATTTCATAATTGTTTGCGTTGTAATCTTATGACATGCACAATCACAGTTAATTATTCAATGACGTGACCTAGGAACTAGCATTGTTTAATATTTGTTTGCATGTTACAGCAGCTTGCTTACGCGTCAATCTTTTATTAAATGATAATTGTAAGGGTTATGAGACGATGAATGGGTTATAAATCATACAATTGTACAATCTGATCGGATCAAAATTATACCTTTATTATGATTGTTTTTTATTAATAAAGGTAACACAGAGTTGCTGGAAGTGCATATTAACTGTCATGTTATTCCGGGGTATAATCTTGCAATTGATCCTTATGATGGGGCTATGATATGCGTGTTGAGATAAACCAACGCTAACAGGCGATGCGTTTGATTATTCAAATGAACGTGACACACCGACACGTTTGGTGCAGCCCTTGGGGGTATTGTGTGGGTATAGGCATTGACACAACCAGAGCAATATCTGTAAGACAGACAATGCGAGGCTGAGAACCAGTGCAGAGGCAAATGAGAATAAGCCTTCGATGTCACAAAAGTGGCAAAATGTGTGTGAAAAAGCTACATGGGGTCATTTTTTATGCTCGGGTTAACTATGGATCTGAGTAGCAACAATGAAACAACTGTTTTTCAATTTGGACGTACTTTATATGGTCAACAGCATACCAAAACGAATGCGTTAAGAGCCTAGCATTGATAGAATTCCTATGTTTCCCCCTTGGCCACTTTAGTCAAAACGTACCTCAATATTCTTCCATGAGCCGTAAGTGAATCCCGGGAAAAGTTGAGCTTATTTCGATGAATAGATAGATACAGAGTAGCTTAAGTCATGATATAAGTGACAGCGACATATTCCAACCCAACAAGAACGGGGTCTCTCTGTAGGGTTCTCCACGGGTAAATCATTACGCTTAAACTGATAGGACGGATTTGTTGTAGCGATTGAAATAGATTAATAGTCAAATATCTGATAATGACGGGAGAACATGGTCAATCGCCTTGTCAATCCCAGCACATAGTGGGAATGCTCGATAGTAAAGAAGGGAGGGTTGGGGTGTGATACTAAGCAAATTGTGAGACTCTGATGAAGCCATCATTCAATGCATGTCCTCAATAGGTGTTAGGGTTAACATTTTCTGTGGTGCAATCGTCATTGGTTATTCTTTATTTGAGTCCACATCACGTCCAAGGCGTACTGGTTCCCTCTGTTGCATGGTATAGTTGGCAAATAGTTTCCCACTATGTATCTCTATGATTTATGTTACTATGATAAATCGGGTTATTGGGCAGCTAGATGACTATACCACTTGATTACCAACTCGAATCGTTGCCTAACACTGGCCTTTCCACCATGCTTAATGTCAAATCCATACTTTACAAGATGTCATGAAAAGCTGGTGTTTCGTTAAATTATGGATCATAGGTGCGCACTTCAGACTGCCTTATGTCAACCAAAATGCACTATCAATAATCATTTGCCTGCCACTTGTAGTGACTTTATTTGTGAGGTTGCCTAGCACGAGGCTCGCGTGTGTACCACGCCAGTAATTATTGTTACCCTATACCTAATTATCTTCTTGAAGATGCATAATTCATTAATTTTGGTACATCATTACCTTGAAAGAGCATACCCGATCCATTTCAGAAACAATAATTGCTCTTAGTGTCTTACGTACCTTGACTTGCGTGCATATGTACGTGGAGCAGGCCTTATATGGAGCAATAACTTCTGCTAACTTCATTAACAGAGAACACTTTACAATTACTAGAGATTTGTGCCTAGTCAAAGCAATGTATTTCACTCAGTAGTCATTTTCGCCCGAAATGTGGCGCGCTCTGTCGCACTGACCTTTCGCATAACTCGTTCTAAGAATCATGGGATTGAGCCGAAAGTAGTTCCAGCAAGATGGCAAGATGGCAAGGTCTGTCAATGTTTGCGGTGTTTCTGATCGGGAAAATATCAAGCCTGTCGTTGGTAAGCAATTGTCAACCTTAATGTATCACACTAATGTTCAGTAATTGTATTTATATATTCAATAAATTAGAGTTGATTATGCAGGCTTTGTGACATATTGTCGATTCAGTTAATTTTGGAAGAATGAGCGATGAAATAGAAGTACACCGCATCGGAGCATGCATATGCCAGTGTGGTTGACGCGGGGTCCGAGGGGGTAGGGAGGGAGAAATGGTAGTGATGCATTTTTTCAGTGATTTCTACGGTATTTACATACGCTGTATACACACTAGGGTTCACATGGTCATTCATGTTTACTGTCCTGTCACTTGGGGTCCACTGGTCTGGTTCTGGGTCTCTGGCATGCTCTCTCATAAATTAAAGCCTACTTGTTGGAAGTGTTGGTCACGAAAACTGCTTGAACAGAGCTGTTCTTCCTTACTGAGTCACAATTCATAATTTAAAAATGACTCGTTTTTATTTTATAAAATAGTATTCATTTGTTTGTGTCCGTGCTTCAGAATTTCAGACTCCATTGAAGATAACCTTGTCCAGGTTGAGACTCTATCATCTATGCTTTTCGTGCAGGGAGGACAGGAAGCATTGTCACCTTCGGCTTCTGAATAATGTGACTCTGCAGAGAACCTACATGAATTTGTTGAAGGATGTATTTTTGATAGAAATGCCCCATGACTGTGAATACTAATTATGTGAGAATTGTATCAATAGATTGACCAAAACACTTCGGTGGAAAAGAGATGCCATTTCCATGTTCTATGTATTACACACACAAAGCATAGATATTAATATTAGTAAATTAGAATAGCATGATATCATATGTGTGCATGATTGGTCATCAAGTTGTTAAGAAATGCAGATTCAATATGCTCATAATTAAATAGTTTTTATGGAGGTGTTCATGTGTTTACATTCATATTGCTAAGCAGGTTTCTTATGTCTGTCTTTTAATATAGTTGGGGACATTGCAATTGTTAATGTCGTAATGTTTTTGCTTTCTCTCGCTCTATACTTGTTTGATGCTCATGTGATCTATTGGCCAACAGCTTACCGCCCTGCGTGGAGGTCACATGACTTTTAACTAATTGCTTAGCCGATAGGGATGGTAATCACTTCCTGTTGTGACTCTGTTCCTTGCACACACAATTTTGATTTTCCTATCCCACCCTCCACTGTTTTCCTGTCTTGTTGTAGTTTATTTAAATGTACAACTTTTCATGTTGTGGTGGTGATTTTCTCCCCCACCTTTGCTGTTTGCAATGTATTTTTGTTTATTACATTTCTTACATGCACCTGGCTTAAATAAACAAGCCCATTTATCAACTCTTATCATGTTTTATCTTTCACAGCAAACTATTTGCAAGGTTTTTGTTTTAACTCTCATAACTCATACAATTTCAGCCAACTTGAATTTATTATATGACCACCAACTATAAAATATATTTTTTCCATGATTGTTAGATTTTTCCATGTGTCAATTTCCCAGAACTTTAAAACAAAGATGGCTATGTGTTGCACAATAGTGAACTTTGGTAATGTATTCACACCATAATTTTCCCTTTCGTTTATTAAAACAATAACTTTAGAGCCTTATTATTTTTAATTGCAGATTAATTAAATTGGGAGAGCATTACCTCGTTTAAATTACCCATTGCATTCACCCGATTTTCCAATGGCATAACCGGTCGCTTCTTGAAATATGAATATCAACACCCTTTACGATCCTAATTCATCTTCAGAAATGCTAGGGACTGGATGATACCCATTTTCGAATATCTTACCCCACCCCCTTCCGTGCCCACCGCGCTTGTGTACACGTGATTTCTTTTTATTTCTTTGCTCCAATTTCTTCAACCCAACAGTTAAATATGAATATGAAGAACTCGTGAGTTTTCCAATATTAGCATCGGTAATTACAAGGTGTTAGAATCATATGAAGAAAACTGCTTTGGCGACCCTTGCAGCGAACTGAAACCACGTGCAGAATTTGACTCGTATGTTTACTTGTATTGAGTAGTAATTTTTAGAACTATGTTTTTGGCGTAAGGAGACTCCCGAGAATCTCGGGACTGGGTGAATCAGTTATGAGAAAGGGGTATGCTGTAAGGGACAGGAAGCGGCCCCTTGCGGGAGAAAATGCTCAGTAGTAGAACTGTCCATTAAAGCGCATCAGGTTATTTATGGCATATCATTTATGATGTTGCAAACGTGGATCTTATATACCAGGTACATTTTTCACAAATGAATAAAAACCACATCAATTTATCCCTTTGGACGTGTTTGGTAGCGCTTTATAGCGACTGGTACGAATTCCAAGTGCAGGATATACTCGGGATACTAACATGCATGTTTAAGCATATTGGTGGCAATCAGCAAAGAAGACATCTAGCCCACTGGTTTAAGTGTTGTTATCGAAGTAAAATAGATACTCATGTGTATAAACGAATGTATATTTGGAAATGCACTCTACGTCAATGCTGTGCTTTGGAACTATTCACGGCATTAAACATGGCATGTCAGAAGTGAATGGCCTTACCATTCTATTCAATGATTCTCCAGCTGCATGTCCCGAGCCCAAAACTAACAATCAACCCTATCGGACAAAAAAATTATAGGTAATCTTATTTGCTATTTCGATCCCTAATAAGACGAAATTTTATTACATGGAAAATTATGTTTTTAATAACCTCCATTAATAGGCAAACGAAGGATCCACCCACTTATTTTGTGAGTGGGCTATGAATACGCCGTCGCCGTAAGTGCATTATATTGGTTATGCAACCTCTTAAATGTATTCCATGCGGCTGCTGGACTTACTACGCACAATAATATCTAGTATTAGATTATAGATTGCACAATAAATATCTAGTCAGCT
>CM067344.1:1451723-1556412 GCA_034190875.2 Urechis unicinctus | reverse complement strand
ATTAATTATTATTAAGTATTATTACAAGCTTTATTATTGCTTACCTGTGTCTCAACAGATATGATTTATACAATGTAAACCACTTCTTGTATCTTGCAATCACCACTGCACAACATCAGTATAATATCCCTTGAAGCAATTGCTTTTGAGGATTTCCTATTGCAAATAGATGATACTGCATCAACGGACACAGAAAACATGCCGAAAACAGCCTTGTTGATGCATCAATTGAATCTCAAGAGGATAGCTTCCAATTAGATCCACAATCTACTTAAAACTACCTCTTCAATCAAATCGTGTATTGTCAGTTAACCCACAGGAATCCGGTCTACTTTGCATCAGTCGCTGACTACGGCAAGGCATTAGAAAACTAAGTTGCCGGTGAAGCTGCGATTGTATGTCGCCTGGCTGGAAGAGGGAGATGTCATTTGTATCGTACAATGACTGACTTTCATGAACGAATGATTAAACTATGAGGACAAGCACCTCAAATCATGTACTGGATAAAGATTCTTGTGTTTTGACCATTATATAGTGACACATGGCGGCCAAAATGAATAGATTGTTATCCTTGTCTGGTTGTCCTGTAAATTTTGTTCTGGTATCAAGCATTGTACATTAATCATCTGTGTGATATGCGCCATCGTCACCCGATGTCAGCTCGATAACATAAAAATAACTGAAGTAGATAAATGTTGAACTTTTCGTTGTATGTACCGACACTCGCATATAACAAAAACATCGTGTTTTTACCGCGCCCAATGTAAATGTTACAGATATACGAAACAGCCTTGTTCAATTGAAGTATTTAAATGTAACCTTAATTTTAATATTAAACCCCAGAAGCTTACAAACCAAGCTTGAATAGGTAACACTCCGTACCGAGGCCAATAAAAACTTTTTATGCCATTTGTGAGGCTCCCCTTCGACCCCTTCGAAAAAAAGCAAAAAAACCCTTCTTGCGTTATCCCAAGATATCGCCATGGCAAGTTTGTTCATTACCTTATCGTTATCGTGCTTGGTAATTACGTCTCTGTGTGCTTAAGTGACCGAACCCTGGGTGGCATGTGACTTATGCGAATACAGGCTAAATGTTCGCCCGAGCATTAAAGTGCCTACTATGTGTTGTGCATTTAAATTGTATTGCTGTTACACATGGAAAGCAAATGAAGATTCACAGCAGTAAAGGCCAATAACTCATAAATGCGAATACACTTTGTAGCATAGACAAGATGTATTTACGTCCTGTAAAAGCATTAGGCGCGTAGTAAGGAATAACTTAGAATTAACCAATGACGAAAGCATAAGCCAATCATCAAAGTATTCAAGAGCTGATACCGTGGCAGCAAACACAGCCTGAATTTGATATATTTATGGTGTACATTGGCATGGGAATTTCATCTCGTATGGTTTTTATTGGTATAAAAATCCCGCACACGGATTAGCAATACCGTAAGTAGCGTTGCAATAATTGAATTATTAGGCCTTTCCTGGCCGTGATATACATACATGAAGGCATAACAAAGTTATCATGTTTAAATTGTTAATTAAGCTTCAATGAAACTTATAAAAACAGCAAATTGTTCCGATTACAATCCAAATAAATCAACACAATTGAATATATATATATATATATATATATATATATATATATATATATATATATATATATATATATATATATATATATATATATATATATAATCAATCAGATATACAACGCTATGAATCAGTCAAATATAGCATGATCTGTTTTTGTACGGGTAATTAAACTAATAAGATTTGCTTGAAATGTAGAGTGCGTAATTCTTATTTACATTTACGGTTGTCTGGAACAGTCAAGCTAAGACATAAGGTCCGTAATAATAACTATTACTTTGATACAATACACAGTTACATCCTGAAGTGGTACTGCATCTAATGCCTTTCCTATGTTGCTCCATTATGTCCACATATGACAGTGGACCACCACGCTACATTCCGTGTGGCTAAGCCTGACCATGCATAGTATTCATGTCTAAAGCGTCATAAATATTCCCATATGTAAGTAGAGTTTATGGCAGGCTGAAATACAAGCTGGTTAGTCGTGGTGTATTTTGAGCTTAGAATGGGGCAATCTGCTTCACCAAAGAGAACAGGAGAACAAGTTATCTGGGTAGATGCCCCATTCATCACAAGTAACAGAACCCTATCGATGCACTGACTGATATGTTACAGGATTCTTGCCAACTGTTTGCTCGTTCGCTTTAATGACGCCATGTATGTGACTCATCTAATGTTGGTGCTGCTGGTGCAATTGGTCAGGGATTCATATCAGCATGTCGACCCTGCCAGCTTGAACTGGCTTGAAAACATCAACTAACGGTGTGTAGGAGCTAACCCTTATGCGATGGAGGAGCCACCACATATATTCACTTCCGTTATTTGTTTTAATAGGGCCTCCACAAAATGTTTCCCTCTGCTTCCCGTCAATGTTCTGACAATGATTTAATCTGCATGTAATCTAATGTGTTAACCACCATAATTGAATAACAGCACGACTTGCATGAAAATAGCGTTATGATTATGCAATGTTGGCGCTGACCCGGCGTTGATAGTATTCTACGACACCTCTATTTAAGGAATATCATTCGGTGGGCGCCACCGAGCAAGCGATTGTGCATTAACAGATGAAAAAATAATATCATTGTTGGATTGTATAACAATAAAGATGGGTAAAATATGGTGTGCTCGCATTGTCTATGTATCTGAGTAGCTCCGAGGAAATATATTCATCAATCATTACATGGGTGGCGATGAGCTCGAATGTAGCCTTGCAACATCCGTCTACGCCCTAAATTGTCCGTAGCACATTTTAGTCTGAATTTTATTAACAGAACAATATAAACAAGGATGTTTTCAAATCATTTCATTAATCAAGATAGATGTAACCCCATATAATCAATGATCGTTTGTACGTGTGTGCAATTAAACAGCTCCTCATTCAGTATCGCCATATTTAAACATATCGTGTTTCGCTAACTTTAAACAGTATGCTTCCTGCTGACCCATTTATAACGCATTGATGTAACAGAGGACTCTAGTCTATTCAAATCAAGCAAACGGATGGCATAACAAAAAATGTCATCACATGACAAATATCTATTAGACAGCACAGTGCGTCGAACAATACATCGCTAGTCACGCGATCACCGCAGCTATTGCGACTATAATGTTATGGCCATCGTGAAGGTCAAAATACAGCTACTTAACCCAGTGCCTTACGTTTTGATGAGTATTATCTAGGCATGTAACCAGCCAATTTGTAATTAAGTTATCAGCTTATCTGTAAGGTTCGCCAAGATGTACTCAAGGTCAAATTTAAAAAGGTGCCGATGGGCGAACTGACGATTATGTATTCGTCGACCATCCGATGCATAAAGAGTCATGGATTTGCACAAGGTCGTTAAATTATATGCCGAACGATGGTTGAATATTGTGACGGAAGGGAAAGATGCGAATGTCGCGCCTGTGGTAAGCGGGATTATGCTCCACAAAAGAGCAAAAAGATTATCCAAGGTGTATTTTCCTAATTACTACCATCAGCTATTACGGATGTTGACCTCGTCGTGCCAGCCACTAAGCTGCATTGCAGAGCCTAAACAAAGATTGCGGGTCCAATGCGCCCTGGCGGAAATCGTCTATATCATTTAACCCTGACTGAGCAAATTGTTCGTGTAAAAGACGCAAAGTCAGTTAGCCGACAATTCATTGGGTAAATGCGTTGATGGCACTTAGCACTATATCAGGGATGCAACCTCATTTCAAACATTGCTGGTATTGTAACCTCCTCATGCGACGAAACTCGGTCATTTGATAAATCTGTTTTTAGGCCATCACTCCGCAAGTAGCGAATATCAGCTGTGCATTTGTCGTTTTATTCGGAAAGAAAACAACGTTCTTAACTTTGAACATCGCTCTCTATGACGGCACAGTAAAGCATCATCACATCAGCATTTCAATATTCAGATTCGTTATTTGATATAATTTGCTTCAAGACGCATGCCAACGATTACAACTGCAGATTCGTTTAGGGAAACCACACGATGTAAGATTTATATCTTTTAATCCAAAACAAAAAGAACATTACTGCTGTGAATATAGTATCATGCAAAGGGTGATTCCGCTGACGCAGGTTTGGGACATGAGGTACTATTCGTCTAAGATTGTCCTTTGATGAAGCGTATCGACGAAAACAATTGATTTTTTCGACCATACACAGAATGTGCTTTCGGAGAAGGCTCATATCAAATGTTGGTATGTAATGCAGTGATGGGTAGTATATATTTTAAAACATATAGCAGATCAATGTTAGATTGCTATATGCATCACAACACATGGGCCGAATCATGCGAATGATCAGTCCTTGAAAACCATCCGTTGAAACTAGGAAACTGGCCACTATACCATATATTTGCAACGAACCACCTAATATGTCATTTTATGCGTCAAGGTCGGTGCATAAGTGGCAGCAGACGCCATTAGGACAGCTTATCTTTCTGTCGATACACATGCATCTTGCTCTTCCTGCCATAATGTTTAAAAAAAAGTCGGAACCAAATATTTACACTTATCCAAATAATGTATACTACCCTCATGTTTTTTTCGGGTCCCCTTTAACATACAAAAAAACGTACATAGTAAGGAGCTTTCACAAGGTTAAACTGAAGTATATTGCAGCATACAATCTACGGCTTTACTACCGCAATATGTCATACGGCTATGATCTGCTCACAATGTTCCAGCCCGCTATCATTGACTCGTGGTTTGACCTGATCCGATGCCATGCACAACAATATATGCTATCGTTGGCTAAATTAGATGTTTGCATGCCAACTAGAATGTGATAGGCTATGAGTTGCAACCAGTACGCCTTGATTATGTCATTATTGAGCACACGTTAAGCTTTCTCGGTCGTATCTGGTGTAACATTCCGACTTTCAGAAGACCTGGTGGTTTCATTCACAAAGAGTAAATTGACTATACTGGTTTTCAAACAAGCATTAGCGAATTCTTTGTGATGAGTATGAGAGCAGTTAAAATGGTGGTTCAGATTGATGCATAGCAGTGTTCAAATGGCAGCGAGTGACTGCCTTACGGAAAGCCGCAAGTGTTTACTGCACATTCAGTTATACGCCATTGACATATCGTGTTGGGATATGCTGTCTGAAATAGAAAGCAGTAGTGAGGTCAAGTCTCGGGCGAACCAGCGGACATTCTTTAGCTTGGTCAATAAGAAAACTCTGACTGCCAATAAGCCTCGACGACTGATAAGGTTGTGATGCAATGCTCACAATAAACTGCGAATAACTGAGCTACAAACCTCATCAATCTTTTCCGCTCAGAATAGCGGGAAAGTTAAGAACAAATGAGCCATATGACATAAACTTGATGGTATTATTCAACATTGTATCTAATCTATGGTATTAAATCATTGTTGATGTACCTTGACTCTAATGCCATGAAATAATCGGATTAATAAGCTTGGCTGAACGCTGTACATATGCAATTCAAAGACCTTTTCAACATCGTAGATTGGAGTGAATGGTGGTTATGAATGTGTACCCTACATTGCCATAACACTGCGCACCATCAGTAGGACTAAACGGGCGCGCGGTCGATGACTTCTATTTTCCTTTCCCATCAAATTCAATGCGATAAGCTCAAATGGATTTTAGATTCAATTACACTTGTTGTTTGACACGTATGGCCAAACCACGGGCGTTATGTTGACCGAAACGTGTTGGAAAATAACTTGCTGCTAAATATAGCCCTATTTGTCGTCCAACGCGATATTTTCAAGCCGTTCGGGTATAATGCCTTGCGTGCAGGGTTGGATCTCACGGGCACATCGAACCTCCTATCGCACTTATGTTTCCTTTCCACAGATTTCAGCGCCGCCATTCGATCGATTACCTTGCGTGCGGGAGTTGATCTAAGATGCGTAGCAAGACATCACCAACACAGGTACGCACCGCAATCATTTAAAACTTAACAGACTTCACGTATTTAGCACCTATCATTATACACCCAGACGAACAAATCAACGAAATATATTAAACATACCTAGGAGTTAATTTGATTTGGTATTGATGACGGTATAGTAACTATCACTGGTAAGGGGTATGCAGACAGAATTAAATGCATGCACAATTGCCCAGCTCTACGAAATACTGAATAACATAAAACCGCCTTCTTGAGAAGCTATCAAAAGATCCCAAGGTATCAAGAAATCACTCAATACTAAAATTGAAGAGTGTCCGTCTATATCATGACTAGATTAGTACCTTAAAAATCCTCTTTATGTAAATGATGGGAATAATTGACATCCCCTGGATGTCAGCACAGCGGCGGTTGTCGTCTTGATAAGTGGGTAGGAACGGTGCAATATCAACGTACGCTAATCTATCGGTTGGAGATGAAAATATCGATTACAGCGCTCGGGTTTGTTCTGGTCTCGTGTTAAAATCTAATTAAACACAACCCTACTGCACGTATCCAGCGAAATAGTCTTTTCGCCAAAAATGGTTGCTTTGATGACCGGTTTTGTCATGGTCATTGAGTTGTGTTCTGTATCGAGCTTTCTACCTATAGTCATTTCATTCAACTGCTAACTACGTAATCCTTCTTGCTTATGCTATCATACACCCGTTCTATGCAACAAATGTAACTAGGCAGTAGTGATGAGTCTGTATTGAAAGCGAAAAAGGCGAAGCTAACTGCAACGTATTGACTGAGAGAAAACGGCACATGCATTTTCCTAAATATAGTTTGCCGGCGGTCTAACTTAAGTGCTAGTGAATCATAATAATCTTTCTCACCTCAGGACAAACATATCTCGCAGAAAGGTGCAGACACAAGGCTTCTTGTTAATTGCGATATATCAGTGACGCATCATTTGAAATTAGTACATTTTAATGCAACAAGAATACTTATTATGAGTCTATTATCATTTGAATGGCTTCTCCCATTATGCAAGTTGCCGTCTTTCAATTAGCTATAACATGTAAAACCGTTATAAATACTCAATTAGTACCTTCGTTCTTCAAACTTTTTTACATATTCATATTGATCTTCAAATTGACTCATTAGCGAATGAACTGCGGTGTTTCATACATAATTTTCAAACTGTTAAGTCTGACTCGACGATAAAGTGTCATCTCAGTTTGATAGCATGATTATTGTGATCTTAGGGGCTTAACTTAGGGTAGCCTTATGCAGACGACAACTGAATTACTGATTACAACATCCTGAATACATTCGTAGTCAGTCTAATACGTTTCACCAGTTGATTTGTGCAATGCGGTGTTGAATTGATTTGGATATAATGATTCTTCAGTTGATTTGTACACTACGTTTCGTCAGTCGATTTGTAAAATACGTGTCTTCAGTTGATTTGCGCAACATTTGTATCACATCCTGGCACGTTTAAAACTCGAGGAGGCAAATTAGAGGTAAGCATATTACCACCGCCAAACATGACTTTAATATAATTATCCTTTTTGCTGAGGGAATCGTACAGCGAGGCATGTTTACCAAAGTTGTTTGAAACTGTCGACTGTATCTAGCTAGGGTCATTCGGGTTGATGTGCGCGATAAAATTGCAAGCATCACAGAGCGACCTCGGCACCAGCGGATCTGGTTATGATACACCAGATTAATTGCGTAAATAGAGCGTTGTTATTCCCGCGCAATTTCCAAGCGGAAGAAGGTGTTAATGTTATTTAGGGTGAGATAAATGTAACGTCAATAGTTCGGTCTTATTGACACGCAGGGAGAGTCAATTTCAATAGAAATGTGATTATATCTGAATGCGGCACTAGCTATTCTGCGCATACTCCGTGCCAAAAGAATAGTGAGGATGGAATCATAAAATGTAAGCAACATCCAATTATATCTGTTCCTAACATGGCACGTGTGAATCTATTAGGTTATATCAGATAAGTCGATAACTGTAAGGAAGTCTGACTGGCGTGATATTTTTTTAATTACAATATCGTATGTGTCTTGTGTCTCAAATCATATTTTTCTTCAAGACAATAGCTCGTTTTAATCTGACAGTTCAACTTATCAGGTCTTTAATTAGAAGTTCTGACAACGTAGAAATAGTTTTTCTTAATATGGCATGTAATCTTGTTAGGTCGTCAAATGTGCGTGGTTTATACCTTTTGTGTTATATAGCCAAGAATGTTTAATAACTTGCTAGTGCAGGGTCAAGCAGCTCATCGTGCCCTTGGCATTCAATAATGAATGGCTAGGTAATCATGCAAGCAAAATCATGTTAAGCGTGTTGGTGGGACGCTAACTCAATTAAATGTTCAATTATTATCAGAACTGGATATATAGCTGTTATATTTGCTGTTGTCGCGGGACATTTTATAGCATGGGTGGGATGATAATTGAAACGTACATAACTATGTAGGAGTCAAGGCAGATAACAGCCCCTGAGCTTCAGTACGACAGAGCTTCAAAGTGTTAAACACACATCCTCTATTGCCTATTATGCTAGAGGAGCATCCATATTAATATATTCTGCGTCGAAGTCGATGCACTAGCGAAAGGAAATCGAATCAAGGCAGATAACATGCGGTCTTGCGATCTCGTATAGTACCGCTAAGATGCCATTTTACAAAAGCAACGTATCCAAACAAATCGTCCTATAACAAACGAATAAAGATAAGGGTTTCTTTGGTCCTAATAAATGTAACTTAATGCGTTAGTAGTTCGGGCACGATCTCGCAGAAATATTAACTCGTTCATTGAATAAATGAGCAGAACTATGTGTGTTTGTTCACATTCAGCCAATGATGAAGGTAGCCCAGGCTACAGTGTACCTAAACCTTACGAACCTCGATGTGTCATTATCGCATTCGATAGCAGCGTGGGTGAATGTCGTAGTCCAGAGCATAATGCGTCAATGTCTTATTTCACAGCACATTATATGTTCCTCGTGGCCTCGAATCAATTCAGCTTAACCAAGTTGGTGATTTGTGGAATTCTTCAAAACATACTTAGAGGTCTTCATGAATTGTGCTCTCATGCTGAGATAACTTGTTGGTAGATTTTATTAAACTATATAGTAAGTCGATCCTGTTTCACAATACGTAAGAGGAATTTTGAGGGGAAAACGTTTGCATTATACAATAGGTAGAAACCATGGGTTGGTAAAGCCGTCTTGAGCAAGTCGAAGTTAACAGGCTCTAGCCTACTGGGTGGGTAGAAAAAACGTAAACCACGAAGCATGCCGATGTTAAGTCACTATAACACTGACATGCAGCTGGCATCAACATCCCATTGACGTCGGTTACTCGTGTTGACAGGCGAACTATGCATGATACTTGCATATGGGGTATGTTACTAACGTAGAAAACAACTTTACTGATGTGCTGATGTACAGGATGGCATATGCTGATGGTCAGACAAGTGTGCTGACAAGCAAGCTATACATTACCATTTGCAATAGTAGATGTTAATGAGACAGAACGCGCAACATCATGCGTATAAAGCTGTCTATAAAAGATGCATTTATCTGCGCTAATGGTACCTACGAGCACAACAGATGCTGACGTCAAAGAAGGCTAGATTTGATTGTTACCGTATATCCATCCCAGTGCTTTGCTTGAGATTACAAAAGTGTGCCTTCACTACACCCTTAGAGGCGTGTTACGTAGGTTTCATATACCGTACATATTTAACTGCCCAGATCACTAGACTTAGTGCGCAGCACAATAAACGATGAATACCTCTTTGAGCTTATTGTTACATTGATGCTCATGCATTGACGCCAATCATTCCAACTAAAAATCAAGGAAAAATCAGTGATGTTGCAATTCTCTATGAAAGCATAATATGGACGCAACTATTATCTACCTCAATTTTAAAACTATCGATCGCAGTAGCAAAGCAACGTCAGCCCCGGTTACATGGTAACCAAATCCACAGTTTAGTGCATCTAGATATATGTTAAAATGGTTTTTACAAGATCAGTTTCTGCGTTCAGTCTGGTCATAATATAATAGGTTGATAACAAGGCCTAGGTTGTTTAATGCATTATACCGAGTAATACGTTGAATAACGTTCTAGCTAATGGCAGACAGTACAGCTGTGAATAATTAAATATTCACTAATCGATTTTAAGTGGTCGTTTGCTGACCTGATTGGATAATTGCTTTTTGTATTGTGCCATATAGAATATCTGGTCAAATATTCTAGACATGTTTAAACAAGACTGGTCCTACAACCAACAGACTTAATGGACAGCTAACATCGCTCCTTTAACTGGTCACTTACCATTAATGCCAACAAAAAGTTATTTACAAATTATAAAACAATTGCGTAAGGCGCTCACATTATGATGATGTCACAACAGCGGCTTCATTTAAGCATGGTGGATAGAGCGTCCTTCTCCTATTTTTGCCTTGGTCATCAAGTCAAATATGTCCTGCTAATCCGATTCAACAAGTTAGCCTGAGCGCACTTTTCACCTCTTCATTATCTCAATCAAAGTTTACTCAAATTCCCACATTAACAACATTAACGTGCCAGAATAGATGTGATTTTGTCGCAGCACAAAAAAACAATCATGCGGTTATGATACCGAAGAAGCCTCGCGGTTGTACATGTTGGCCTTTAATGTTTTATATCCCTCCTCAACCTTATGGAGTTATCGCCTTACTCGAGTGTCGAGGTCGTATATGGTTAATAAGCTTCAGGGAATCAGTTATCGTGTTTGTACTGCCCTTTAGTGAAGAGGATACATCAGTCGCATCAATGGTGTCAATGTTCCAAAGTGGATATCGTTATACTTAGAGTATACACTCTAATGCATACATACTGTACACGTTTACTTGAATAGCAAGATTGATAAGACTCCGATCTGTTTTACTGATCGCATGTCAGCTGTAATCCCTCTATTAAACTAAGCTTTTGACTTTGCAATTAGTTTGATGAGCACCAAATGTTGTGCTAAACATGGCGTCAATAAAGATGGCTGATAATTTAACCCAGCCCCACGCTGGGCTGTTTATGGAGCGCATTGCCTATGCAACACTTTCACATCTACATCCACAACATAACCACTAACACATTAAAACTATTGAAATAAGCATTGAAAATCCCTCTTATTTCCAAGTAATCTCCAAGTAATAGTCTCCGAGGATAGCAATTAGAGTTCTATTGCTGCAATCGCCAATGTAAACCAGGTTATTCTTGTAAATTGTAAAATCAATGACCGCAATAAAACACGGCACAAAATCCTTAATACCGCATAGTACAACTCTGCGGCATGAACTATCCCGCTTCAAATATGATGCGTATGTCATAATTAGCTTTCTGTGATAAAATACGTGAATTGTGGATATGAAAGTGCAATTACACTTCGAATTATGCACTCTCTACAATACTCTCAGATGTAAAACGCAACACAATCGAGGATTCATCTCATTTAAGGAAATGTCCTCGACAAAAGAGCATAGTTATGAATGCCCAATATATGCAATAGCCGTGTTATAAATTTGCGAATTCGCATTCGCCAAGTTAACTTGGTCAGTTCGGTTCATGGCTTTGTTAACCTTTTGTTTTTATCCGCAATACAGAATAGTTTGGTATAAATCTTCGGCTTCGATAATGCGTAGAACCCAGATGTTTTATTTTGACTTTGAGTTCAAATTAAGGTCATGGTCACCCTGTAAATTTTTCGTCTTCACATGCTGTGCGATCCAGGAAAACTATATATTTTCTCGTAGCTCGGTTATAATGGTGATGATGATAACAATGATAATATAAAAGTCATCAAAGTTCGCCAAGTTCCTACATTTACCCCTAGAACTCTTGCCTTTACGAATGGGGGAGTGCAATCCGTAGAGGTTTATAGCGTGTAGTTTGTTAAAAGTTAACTGCAATCATTGTTGTCAGTAAAAGTCACCCAACAAATAACATAGCTATAAAAACTTGTCTCAACTCAAGAATTGCAAGTTTGGTGTATTTGGTGATAGTGTCATGTGGGTGTCAGTAGCGATGGACATATATATCAGCGTTCTGGTCAGTCATTATATTGATCAACAATTTAATGATTTTTTTGGTAAAGGTGGATTTGGATTTGGTACAAGGCAAAGCCATGACATTTATTTTCTAGCTATGAATTGTGTTAATTTGATTGCGTGTGTGTATGAGGCAAGGCAGATACATTCCATGAAATGTTACGCCGACGCAATAATTGCCCGTTCGAAAGTCCACAGTACGTCAATGCCACCTGGTAGATGTCTGATTTAATTATACAGCTGTTTATCATTTCCAACAACAAAGCTATTTCATGACGTTTACAGTGCACCGAGTTACACGATTGGCCAAGTGATTTCGAGTCATTGACCTGAGCCATATAATCAGTCAAGATCATCACCCGGAGCATTTACGGGACGTGACAACCCTAGATTTGTCTCAGCCAGTTAATTTTGCGGCCACACAGAGCATGCCACTTTTGTAAAAGCTGATTACAGGCCTATAAGATGACGATTATATGAACTGATGACGGGATAAAGCACCCTTCCGCTTGCTAGAGACGAGGCCATATCAGCTCCCGTTACGTCACACATTAAACTATCGTCCGGCACCGACATATAATAGACCGTCCCTGTGTATACGCGGACTGCTGTATGCGAGGGTTGAATTACGAATCGTGGGGTGTCAGCGTATCTATCCGGTTTCCTTGCTCTATGCAGGAATGTCAATTTTGTTTTGCAAAAACGCAAACTATTTGGAGACTAAGGTTTATATTGCTATGATTGATTGCAATCGAACTTTACGTAAACTCAACATTCTTGGCAAACATCAACAGAACATCGTTAGCTTCAAGCAAATGGCAACAAGGTTAGTGTGTTGGAGTTCCGATGCATCTGACTGCGAAATAGTAGTAGAGTTTGGCAAGACAAGAGACGTTTGCTTTTTTGGCTGATAAGCAATTTGATATTGCATAATTGCACCAACCAATTCTCATCACCGAGAACTCTTGTTGACGTCCTTGTAATAACTCAAAACATTTGAGGGGCCGACGATAAGTGAGTAATGTACCATAAACAGGATGGCGGGAGCAAATACCAACTACAGCAATGATGAGCGGGAATGTTAGATGCAAGGATACAAGGTACACTCTCTGATCGAAGAACCTGTCAATTGCTTAACGTTAACATTAACTAATGTTAAAGAGTAACCTATAGTTGTCAGGAATAGTCTTCTTCAATAGTTGCTGTGTTTGATGTATATGATAGCTTCCATATTATATCAATGATTTATCCTAAGTGCTCAGATCAATGAATGTTGCCATTAAAACAACTTTTGTATTATTGGTAACTCGAACAGATCAAAATACAAAGACAGTAAGACAATGCCAACTCTGGCTACATTTTATTATATTGTGTTAATAGACTATTTGGTTAAAATCACAAATAATGTGGAATCACTGGAAAAGGCCGGACATTGATATCCCTTGACGATTGTATGGCTTTACACGGCACGTTGTCGTTTTTATGCACAGTCTATGTGATTATATCTTCACTTACTGACACACCAGCACACAACGTTGCAATCCTTGCACACCACTCAAATTAACTGACGATTTGAGAGGCTTAGTAACCCTTACCGTACTGTTCACTTTCTGCACGACAGTATGCGTTAACATACCTCGTGCGTATATTGAGTCGTTGATCATCCGTATTGCAGCATGAACTGCTCTCGGAATCAACTGCTTTTCATACGTGACTATGTGTAAGGACCTGGGATATGATGCTTGATTGGTGACATATTAAAGTAGAAGCAGCATACTGCAATGGTTGAGTGTCCGTATCAAATGAAGCACGTGTCTCATCTGGCAGATAATCATACTAGCTCCAAGCTAGCACTCTTCGGGAGTCCTTTCTCGTTCATTTTCTGCATCACCAATATCCGATTTGGCTGCTATATACAAATGCTTTTACACCAGCTAGTTTCCGACAACCAGCGAGTCTATGTGAACTGGCCTGAATGAAGCATTCAAAATTGCGCAAGTCATCAGCCTCTGTAGAACATTAAATAGTGTCAATGTTGAGAACATAAGTCTCATCTCACATTACATTTGAATGAAAACGGTTGTGTTACTAAGACTTAGCTCTATTAAAGTTTTTTTTTTTGGGGGGGGCGCTTGGGTGGGCGCCGGACAGGGCTGCAGCATCGGCAATAGCCTAATTATGGTCATTTCAAGTCATTGCTGTCTCGTAACAACATCCATTGTAATCACATGGCTATCATTCTAAAGCTGTTCAGGAAATTTCTGGTGACGTCTTTGATTGATGATGTGAGCTCATTCTTGTTCGCACAGTACCAGATTATATGTGATAATGTCGCAGTACAATGTTTAGGGGTATATAACACTTTGTGTTGCGAACGTAAATCTTTATATGGAAGGTTGCATATTGTAATGACATTGCAGAAGCCACGCAGGTGTGGATAATATAATCGCTAATGTATGTCTTATGTTACAGGGTAGTTCGGTTCGGGAAACGTTTGTGTCTCCTAAGACATTACGGTTACATAGAGGTTTTTCACCATGTGCGACGAAATTGAAAATAAACGCGGTATTGAACGAGTGTTCTTACATTCACGCAAACGTGCAGCAAAGCACTTACTACGTTTGACCATTTTAACCAATCAGGTAACATTTGTGCTCATATGTTAGTCATCCATCCTTCATCCGAACATTATTCCGCAAACGTCAGTAGGTTTATCAGGTGGTAATCATGTCTTTATACCTGTATAACTGGTCTTTATTTACACAACAGAGTCATGAACGTTATCTATGTAATACAGAAGTCAACGACTTTCAATATGAACCAGCATCAGTTTTTAGCCAATAATTGTATAATTCTCCTTACTCAAATGCTGGGATTGTATATGATTGCACTGTACACCTTTACTGGAGTAACAAGATTTACAAGACACAGTGATCATTCGTCATCTGAAATTCGAGCATTTTATGATTGTTCGGATTTTGTGGTTAATTTTGTTCAGCCCATTGCAGCGATTTCTCATCCACAACCAAAAATAACCAACATTGCCATCAATTCATTAAAATTCAACCTTATTTCAAGATAATCCAAGCTTTTGTCTCAGTTTCTAGAAAAGTGGATTGCTAATACTGCAATCTGAAAACTCAATTCGCAATGCTAAATTGTAAATGCGGGTTAATCTCGTAAATTGTAAAAAGACGATGTGGCGGCCTATGCAAGAGGTCAAAACAAATTAATAAACGCACGGAGCAAAGCACGAGGTCATTCATGTTGTAAAGTACTACTCTTAAAGAACTGTCCCGCTTCAAAAGTGGTACGTACGTCAAACTTAGCCACCTGGAACAAAATACATGATTTGAGAATATGACAGAGTAATAAAATTTCGAATTATACGCTATCTATAATGCTCTCTGCTGTATAACTCAACCAAATCGAGGATTCGTCTCATTTCCCCGACAAACGAGCAATGTAATGAATGGCCAATGTATGCATCAGTCTCATAACCTCGTACGTGATATAATGCAAACTGTGACGATTAACTTTAAATATATGAGGGAGTTCAACCACAGGCTTTCAGCATGTAGTTCGTCAAAGGGTGTCGGCAGTCATTGTCGTCGGTAAGTAATACACGTGATGCAATAACTAAATAAACTCTACGCATTGCAAGGTTTTTGTTGGTAGTGGAGATGTCATGTTGATGCCCATATCGATGGACATATATGTATAAATATTCCGGTCATTCAGAATATTGATGATAATGACAGCCAGATAAATGTGAGTCGGACGCATCAATTTTGTCACCAGAGGGCGTACAATGTCGTCAGTGCCACCCGTATTCAAAGGCTGGGTCAATTACCCAACATAGTTATCATTTCCACCATCATAAATCCGTCAACATCATGATATAACCAGCTTTGTAGGAAGGGGTGTTCTATCGCCAATCGAATGCTTTGTGCCAAGAAGACATAATGATCTACAGCATTTCCGTGACGTGGCAGTTATTCATCGGTGAAGGTAATCACATTGCCTGAATATAGTAAGATTAATTAATGGTCGAGAACATTTTTGGGAACAAACAGGGAAAGTTTGTGGGAGGTCTTACAAATGTAATGGGCATCAGATGCATTTAGCGGTCAGTCGTGTGTAATAAATGAGTAAATTGAGCTGTGTATGCTGAGGAGCTCAAATTGAATTCCATCCGACGCACGTGTTGTGAAAATTTAATGAGAATTAAAAACGTATCATAGCATATGCAATGGAAAAAGTCGTTTGTTGTCAGATTTGAAGTTTGTTTTCAGCACAAAGTAGTCTCACCTACGTTGCAAAAGTAGGATTGATTTGCAAGTTGCCGCGAACTTTCTACATATCTGATTCGCATTGTGTTTATGTAAGAAGTATATATATCTTCCATAATTTAAGTGAATCAGATAGTATTCAAAACAAATATCTATTAACATCTTATAATTTGTAGCCAGTAATTCATGGCGAATGAGTGGTTTATTTGATATATTAGTCATATAAAAACCGCAATACGTCATCCCACATGTAAACGATCATGCATGTAAACAACAGGTAATACATCCGGCCTTGTTCTGTCTAAACAAGTTTCTGCAAGGTAAACCATTGTCGATAGTGCTTAAAAAACTAATACCTCATATCAGGACAGTAATCACGCGCTTATACCTATATTACTGTCCATCTAGCACTGACCATTGTAAGAAGAAAACTATGGTGCTATTTACCCGTTTGACGGCGGTCAGATACTCTACTTAAAGGGTGCAAATAGCTTTACCACACTGTAGCAGCCAAATCTTCTGTTCCGTCAAGCGATATATTAATGTCAGTTGAAAATGGGTTTATTTGTTTTTAACTGATGGTTTATCTCTGCCGACAAATAACACTAGCAGCACTAGTCTAAGAATATTTCCGAAAGGCACAACATGCTTTTCATGGTGGGACATTATACCGCTACATGGTAAAGATAAAAGAAGTCATGATACCAAATACCTGGCGTTTGATTCCCATTACACTGTGAACATCAATCGGGACGTATCCGTATCCGGCTTGGTTACTTTACAGCCAGTCTGCCTCAATGCTCTGTATGGTGGATATACATATTAAGTATAAATTGCAATATCCGTTGGCTTTATAACACATATTCGGTCAAATCGGTGCAATAGGTTGATTTACATTTTAAAACAAGAATTGTCAGAGATGTGGCGAAATCCATTTTTCGATTGTACGCATAGAGTTATTTCGGGTTCATCGTATTGAATGCAGAACGCGCCTTTTTTTACTTAACCATCTAAAGAGCTGGAAGGAGTAGCCACATGACGACATTACCTATAATAATTATTTTAAGTGATCAATTTTGCCAAGGAATTGTCATCAAGACGATTTGTGGTTGCACACAAAGCGAGCTGAAAGAACAGCTACACAAGATTCTTTTTTTTGTTCATATAGAAATCGGTTCGGTTTTCGGAATTTCCATTTTCAGCTTCCAAACCGTGCTTCGAATGGCAATGGTGCTCACAATGGATTACCAGTTACGATTGGTCCAATTATTGCTGAATGTATCCCGCAATGTTGCAACATTGATATCGCAGCTATTATTATTAATACTATTCAACCAGCACGAATACGATTTTAGGCTTTATATATATATATATATAAATATATATATATATATATATATATATATAGATAGATATATATATATATATATATATATATATATATGATATATATATATATATATATATATATATATATATATATATATATATATATATATATATATATATATATATATATATATATATATATATATATATATATATATATATATATATATATATATATATATATATAGGGGCTATATCAGCAGCGAACGGCCAAGTAATTCACCACACAGTCCGATTCAAACCAGCGACCTGCTTTCAAACACATTCACCGCATCGATGTGAACAAGCGACCTGGCGACATGTTGTCGACATCGAATTCTATATCGCGCCCCACAGCAATCTCCGCTGTTTAGATTAGCAGGGAGCGTCAATGGACCATTCAGTGGTTGATTTGTTTGGCAAGCTTCGTTACCAGATCAACTATGCTTCGATATTAGATCCCCCAACAGCATCATTGTGAATTTGTGTCCAAATAACCACTGAAGTGAAATGACAAATATCTAAATGTGTAATGCAGCTGGACGAAATTTCCTTATATATAACCATATAAATGACCAACCGTAATTGCTAGTGCGAAACATAATAATGTATTCTCTGTGACTATATCACATTACACGAGAAATTATTACAGGGCTTTGCCCACCCCCGATGGAATACAAATTCCAACCCACACTTGTGATTGATGAGGCTATATATACATAGTGTCTACGGGTAACCATTAACAGGGATCCGTAGCATCTAATGTAGTAACCTTGAGATAAAAGGATTGGCCATTGAGGCTTTACATTCAAAACCTTGTGTGTAAAAAAATGGGACAAATCAGTATCAGCTTACCAATTAACCATATGACACTATGCGCGCGGTACAGCGAGATGTACACCTTAATGGTATGTTACTGCTCCCTGTCTAAATAATCAGTTCGTTCATGCATGGTGTACATATGACTCCTATCCTTAGCCCTTCTGTGCCATATGAAGTGCGATCTCTGCCGTCCATGCAAGAATAGAAGAATTAATTGCAACGAGAAGGATAACTAGATGACCAAGCGAGCCTGGTCATGATATGAAACCACCACAGCACCCCGTTTTACTCGCGTTGTATAGATGGTAGTACAATGCAAAGGAAAAAAAACGTAAGTGGACTGCCGCTGTTTACTAAGGTGGCAGCGACTGACATCACGCATATCCGCCACGCGCATGCTCTTTATCCGGTGTTTGTTACTGTAGGGAGGTACAGCAATGTTCTATGCGAATCGACGTAATGCATTTTCCAGTATTAAACATCGTTTTACTACACACAGCAATCACCCTTTATAGACACTCTGTTTGCGCATATCTTCTGCTGTATCCCAATATTAGCCTGTTTTGAGGACATTATGAGTGCAGATTTTTAAATAATATGATAACCGACCTTCTAAGAGAGGATACTGTTACATACATGAAAACAAATTGCCGTCAGGTTGTATTCTGCTAAATTGCAGTGCATCAATATAACAGTCCAACAATTAGACACGTTTAGCAGGGTAATGGCCGTCAAATTATGTAAAGTAGTTCTGTAACGATTTGTCCCACGGAAGCGCTCTTTATGAGGTTATCAATGATCTTTTGCTTTCAACCCGATTCCAGATTACTTGAATAATTCCTATGATCTGCCGCCCGCTCACTCAACAATCAGGTCCATTATAGCTCTAAACATGGATGGTCCGTGTATAATGTTTCGCTTCTTTTCATTGATAGTGGCATGTAGCAAAATAATGTAAATACATTACAACCACAGCTTTTGGACCAGTACCTGAACATTGGAGTGGCCTCTCGGTGGTTATATCTGGCTAACGAATCGCTGGGAATATCGAAAATACACGATTCTATCTCGTGTTAAGTCAATGATAGGCAATGCAAGATAAATATAATTATCGAGCAAAACGCAACAGTTGTTAGATTCTGTCCATCGCACTGTGACAATACAATCGACAGAATATGGGCCTAATCCGAATTGGATATAAGTATATGGAAGCTGATGGCTTATATCGCTGATTCGTCATAATTCACTGTTACCTTCTGTTAGCTAAGAACTGCATTGATAGGATAACATTTCGTGCATACTTATGTCGCTATATAGCAGCTTCAGCTTCTAAGAATGAAAAATCTACGTAATCACAAACAATTTTTTTTATTGAGAATTTGCCCATGCATCAATGTGTTGAATAAAAAACATTCACATATTCTTAATTGACATTGTAATTAAAAATGCTAATTCTATTGCTACCGTTCAGAACTTGAATCATAACAGGACGGCCCGTTTTTCTTCATAATTAATTAATTGGCTGGCAAGAAATAGGTCTTCAATGACTGTCTCAGGAAGAATATTTTAATACAGCCTTGACACAGCTTGCCTGATTAGACGACTTGTAGAATGTCCAGAGCTTTATTCAAAATCTGGCGAGAAATAGATAGAAATGTTCTTCAATGTGCAAACAAACCTAATCAAATTGTAACTTATATAGTGACAGTTTATACAAATAAGATTAGTTAATTATATATCCCAATGACCAGGGAACGTGTGGTGGGATTTTATTTGCAGTAGTTGTGGAGTAGTCTTCAGCTGATTTTCAGACATGCAACCAAAAGGTTCATAAAACGAACATAGATGACCGGTTGGATGAGGCGTTTAACAAATGTTCTCATTATTACAGCATTGTTTTCATATCTGCTCAGTGTGATTGATTCAGCCGATCTGTACCTCGCTCTGAAATTGTTTTGTGAAAAGAAACGATATACTATCAGTTACACGTCATATGATTCATGGAAAGGAATCTGAGGTGAGGTCAAGCACATGTAGACATGAACATTCATTGTACAAACGCCAATCAACGAGCTAGAGTCACATTGCCTTACGATAGACTATCACTAATATTAATGACTTTGTCCGTCCGGCATTGTAATACTATTCAGTACAATAGATGGTAAACGATGCACTACATTAAAGACAACCAGTAACACAGTGACCACTCGAAATGAAATAACAATTGGCAAAAGCTGTAATAACAAAGCATCAGAGTTAATTGAGTTTTCGGGCTGTCACATTATGATGCTAGTAGAGAAGAGCTATTAGATAAGCGGCTCGGTGATGTTCACAAAGTACGAAAATTACATTATTTTCTTCTGATATTTACTTAGAAATATGATGGTATAGTTAGTCCGACCCAGTTTAGGCTAACGAGTCTAGGTCATAAATCAAATAAAGCTTTTTCATATATGCGACTTGATATGTCCAATCACTGGAAAATCCATTGAGTAAACTACTACAACTAAATGCTCATCTGTCATTTCGCACTATCGCACTGTCACACGTTATGCATAAATTGCCTTTGGTAAAAAGCTTGCTCGATATTTTGGAACGCATTAATCAGAGCAGCAGCTAGACAGTCAACATCGTTCCGCTATTTCCAACATTCAAAATCTTTTTACCTTGTGTATGGAGGCCGTGTATGCGAAGTAAAATAATGCTCATTAGTATTGGTACATTAACCACCAAAACATCAATAATCAATTACCGTTGCTAACGTAATTTAGGCTGGTTAGAATGTTCGATAATTACATATTTGGATTTACAACATTCTGCACGAGAAAGCCAATACCATACAAACGTAGCAAACAGCCGTCATCATCGTATAATTATTGTGAGTGTGTCTTAATTATGCGTGATGACCCTGGTCATCGATGCCTCCGTGGCATGGGACCATAAAATCGCCTTTTCTACAACATGGAAATATAACTGCCGATAGCACTAAATATTTCACTGATTTTATGCTTACATTGTACTTGACCATAGATTTGTCAGAGTGGCGATATACGGTTTGGTGAAATAATGTTTAGATTTACCCTGCTAATCAATTCAGCGGCCACTCAGATGACATATATGGAACATAATTAGGACCGGTAGAGATATCTTTGCTCGATGATTCGCTGACAACACAAACACTGTCAACATGTTTTGACGGTGCCGTTTGTCCGTAGATGCGATTCAAGCAGTCACACAACAGGTCCTAATGTGCTTTATGTCACCAGACAATATAAACACGCAGAAGGACGCTTAAAATATGGCTTGTCAAAGCCAAAGTCGAATGGATAGATTTGATTAACATTTCGTTTGTGAACCAGATACGTGCAAATGTCGTTGTTGAAAGGTCTCCGAATGGCTGTCGATTGCATAGAGACAAGTTAATTGGGAATGATTTTCAAGTGGCTTACATACAGACACCAACTCATTGTTAACTTATAGGTTTAATTTCACGATACCCAACGACGATCTCATCCCATTGATTGATTCTAGTTGACGTCAATTGTAGGGAGCGGGGTATGCAATGTGTCTGCAAGTAGCAGTCATTCGTTAATGCCAAAACGAATTGTAATGAATTGAGGACATTGTAAATGTCATTAATGCATAACTCTACATTTAGATCTTGGTTATGAATCAACTAATGTTGGTAATATGCATCTAGAAGTAATAACTGCATTCAGCATGTGTTGTTGGTCAGTCAGCAGCCTGGTGTTACAAGTGCTGTATCTATTTCCTGATTGTACCAAATTTCAAATGAAGCTTTAATCAAGCACGTGATAGGTAGATGATGTGATATGTTTAACATGTTATATAAAATGCCTGTACTGTCAAGTTGGAGGTTACGTTGATCCACATTTGAGATCCTTTTCTTGCGGCTTTAATTTGTTGTCCGATATTCTGCTGGAGAAGGCTGAATTGATTACATTATCTGTATTCTCAGCAAATTCCAAAGACATTAAGCTGATGCAGTATATTTAATTAATGATAAAGGTACATTTGGAATATAGCAAGCGATGTTTGTATAAAACACCCCTGCTTCAAATGCAAATGTAAATATTTTCTAGAAAATATATAGCTGTTTTATGTAACTGAATGGGCACCATTAGCTTATACGGTCTTTTGGTCACGTGGGTGCTTATGAAATGCAGTGGCAGCTCGATACACAGCAGCGCCATAATTATCATTCGTTCCAGGGGATAATCAGATGGTGTTAATCAAATGGTGTTAATATATTATAAAATAGATAAACTGCTTTTCAACTCCACACATTTGACCAATGCAACGACAATCATGAGGCATTAGCTTTGCACGTAGAGACTGCAGTCGTTGTTAGAAATGCCCAGATTTATTGTTGCACCACTAAGATAGACCAGAGACCATTGACCCTTAAAATTGACATGTGCCTATATGTAGTAGGCTTGGAACGCTGTCTCATTAAATTCAATAGCTGTATTAGTAACGTGCTTTTTGTATAGACGTTTCTCATTAATATCACTAGATTGAAGCGGTTTAGACCGGCAACCTATGCGAATGTTGAACGAATTGGTAATGGGGAAATGGAATTCTTCTACACGAAAACATTTGCGGATAGTCTGTACCTTCGCTTTTGCCACATCGCTCATGGCTTTCGGTCTTGTAGGATAATGATGCCTCGTCCGATAGTCATATGTATCAGCTGATATGTGTATCTGACACATTATCATAACGCAAGATGTAATAGATATAATAAATACAGGGTAAAAAAAGCCCGGTAATGTCATTATTAGGTTGCTATCACGCTAATCATGAACTACATGTGTCTTACACGAAAAAGTGATTGGTGTAGTTGTTCGTGATAAACCGCGTGATATGAACAGCTATATTAGTATTCCGTACCCGAGAGCAGACAATTTTTTTTTATGTAAAAAATCCATTCCCTTTATCCTTTTCTGATCCTCTAATGTAATAGCCTTCCTAGAATTATAGATTAAAAGCAATATCAATAATAGCGAAAGCAAAATGAAACTAGCTTTGAAACAGATAAGCGCATTTGGGAAACAACTTGCTATAGCCCAAGTACTTACCACAACATAATGACAAAATATCGGCATATAAAATTATTGTATATAACCGGCGTGAGAGCGCCGTTTTGAATCACGAAAATGAATCATCTTAAGGTTATTTGTAGCAATTTTGTCATATATCCTTCTTCTTAACAAAGTTGCACAGAACACATGACTCAGTCATTATTAAGCCCTACATTTTAGACCGATTAGAGGAAGAGATAATGGCTGAAACTCATTTCTGATCGAAAAATATAACCCACGTACAGAATTCAATTATGATATCTCATATCGTACATATTGTATCTGTTTTAGTATCATATATTTAACTACTTCGACCGTTAAGCGTTTTATGGGCCCTTTAGGGAACAGACGCATGTACCTTGATGATTGGCCGCCATCAACCATTTAACATAGGTATTAACAACAGGGTATGCAATGTGACTGACAACTCTATGGTTAACTTATTCATAGGTTTGTACAAGTTAATCGACCATTTTGATCAAATATATTGATTTGTTATCGTAACAGCAGTGCATAATCAATAATAGCACACCCTATTAACGGAACAGTAGAAGTTCATTGTATCTGGTTCCACTAAATATGCATGGTACGGATTATCAACTTGCAGCCAATGTACCTTTTGAACGAAGATCTTATTAATGTATCTTTTTCAACATAACGATTAGAATTATTAAAGTCCATTGGTTTGTGAGTTTTAGCAATACCCTTCAGACATTGAAATTTCAATATCCAAGGTAACCAGGTTAAAATATAACACTTTACCGTTAAACTGATAGTCGATTTGTCATTGTAGTAATCAGTATCATTTCCTAACACGAGGTACAACTTGAGGGTCTGAATCATGGTATATACTGAACTCAGTGGTAACAACTTGCGTCATAATGGAAGCGAACACAAACCCAGCTGCTACAGTATTGAATGGAAGACATCCCTTTTGAATGTCTTCTTGTTGCAAATCCCTGGATGACCTCTCATTGCGCCAACTCATCAGATCATTTACCAACCTTTCACTAGATTCCATTTAATTGCACCTTGTCGTCCGAAAACCAGATGTAAATTGCTTATTTAAACTCAAGGGTATAATATACTATGCGACAGATACCATAGCAGCATAAATAGGGGCTTCAAATTATTCAACGGTTAAAGTCCGTCCTTGCATTATGCATTTCATCATGCAATCTATCAAAGCCCTTGTTTGAAGCAGTACATCGGAGCGACTAATTTCAAGTCACTTTTGCCCTCACTCACTACTAAAATACCGAATGATGTGCCATTGTAGTTCTTTTGATGGGTCGTCAAAATATCGGTGTTGCCTCTGTAGGACGATATGATTCTATTCTACAATAATGGCGTTTCGACCGAAACCCCAAGCTGCAGCACCTAACAGCAGGTACCGAGGCTGCGACGGTTGATTTCGTGGAGTTTACTGAATTGGCAATACGACTCTTTACATATGAACTGCCTTAGTATATTAATCTTCTATTTATACAGCGGTTTAACTTTGTTATGTCAGCAAGCTTCATCATGTAAGCAGAAGGTATTGCATTAAAATGCACGTACTCAGATTTCATCATAGCTAACACGTATTTTTTTCTTAAATGTATAGAGCGAATATTATAGAAGCATTCGAGGAAACTTTCTTTATCATAAGCATGGTCGCGCGCTATTTTCGTAATATAAAACTAGCTGCACGCAGTGAGGCAAATGTACAATTGCGTGAGTTATTGAGAACATCAAAGTAATTACACGACCATAAATAGCACTTTTACCTATGTGAGACTATTGCTTTTGGAGGTAATATTTATTATCATTGACTGTGCGCATGTCCCCGTGGGTTCGTACCCGACTTGTATTGCATGCATTTTGACGCTAATGTCTCCAGCCAAATCTGTCAAGCAACGACGGCCGTCTGGTTGTATGAATGAGCAAATATTGTTTGATGTTGTTTAAGCAACATGCAAATAAATCATTTAAGCATATCTGTGATGGCCACCCGGTTATAACGTTTGACCAGTCTACAATAGGCGGATGGGATATTGGCCACTTAGATGACTGCCCAAAAAGTGACTTTACGTCGACTAATGCTCATGTAAGGGAGTGCGGTTCTAGAACGGATTGCCATATCTGACCGCATTAGCTATTGCCCAGGTGAGACACATTTTCAAGAACATGTATCGAGTTGATATTGCGCTATGTTATCGAGTAACAGCGGTAAGTATTTGGTACAAGTGCAGTGACATCAAAACAAATGCGGATCAAAACTGCATACTTTGCTATCGGTCTTAAAGCTTATACTCGCTCAATCAAACCAGGTAATATCAGGGTTCGTGGCAGTTGTCGTTATTCCATTGCAATACAAGTGAGGTAGTTATTCCGTCCACAGTTAAATTTTGTTATCAAGGCAATTTGTAACAAATAGAGGTAAATCATAACAAGCAGGATGTACGAATGACATGTGTTTGGGCCTCGGGCTTATTTAGTCGACTCCAAATAGATGTTTTTCGACTGCAACAACTAGGCCGTCAGATGTTAAGTGATACATTGCAGTAGATGTCTCAATGTTGCGTGTTATGGATATGGAAGGCCATCGCGGAGGTACTTTGGGTTTCCAATGCACGAACGACATTGCAAATGATATAGCTTACTCTTTGGGATTTTACTGAGGTAATGTTGTGCCTAATACAAAAGTACCTCACTCCTTCATTGGCTATGTAAACCCTCCAATCTTGCAAAAGTGTATGCTTGTATCATTACGGCGCGACCTTCAGAATCCATTGATCGTCACATATCTGACGATATGATCTCCTATTCTTAAACCGTAAACTGTGGTTTCAGTTAATCGGCACTCCGTGGACATATATTTTCGTGCTATTAAACAAAACTACAATCAATAGATAATTGCGTGCGATACATAACTATCTTCATCACAAGCTTAATAACAATCCACAAAAACACGCTTTGTATAATTGTCTCTCAATCGGTTATGATGTTGTAATTACTAAACAACTCACGTTCTCTTAATTGGGGACAGACTTTGGTGCAACACAACCGTTTTATGCGTATGCGATGCATAATATTTGTCTTCATATCAGTCTTTTACGGAATAGCAATTCGTCATACAAACATGCGATGAAGAGCGCTAGCTATATATATATTGCGACACTAGAGTATGTTTGGTTGTCTACTTCAAGATCTTATCAAGAACTCGTGCATTGTCATACGCCCTTCCCGGGCTCGCCTTTATGGACAATATGACGTGTATTAACCTTGAGTAGAGCGTCCATATGAATACTCAGAGCACATGGTGCGCCCCAATAAAGTATGCATAATGAGGAACGGGTCAATTAATGAGAAAACATAATAATGTCCGATTTCAGCATGTCTGTTAAACTTGTCAATTTGATTCAGACTACCTAAGCTGCACCAATAATGAAAACGTTAAACATGGCACATGATAAATCACTATATACTATTGCTATTGGACGAAACTACATTCAATAACTAATTGCGTGGTATACATAACTAACTTCACCATTAACTTAATAACCATTCCGAATAAAACACGCTTCGTATAATTATCCCTCAATCGGTTATGATGTTGGAATTCGATGCGTACACGATGCATTATATCAGTTTATAGACAATATTTTGTTATGGAACACGTCATAATATATGAGTCTTTCAATTCTGTGGCATTTGTTGCTAGCTTGTCGCCATTGGTATGAGGTTATCAGTACGCGTGTTGGGGTCGTTTCACGCACGAGACCTTTCTGACGCCCTATTGCAATGGATTATCCAGGCCGGTATAGAACGCTAAGTATAATTGCTTGAAGCGATAAAATTTCCTTCGTAGGTCTATAACTATACGAAACATGTACACACGTTTGTTTTTGTGCTCATGTCAATTGTACCATTTCTCTTTTCCTTTGGGTGAGATAAAATAGATTATGACGTCAGTAAATGTTCTAATGGCCACCGCTCACCTTCAAAACACTAACATTTTATTTTCCACAGAAGCTATGAATTCAATATCGCAATTCCTTTCACGATTATTGATTTACCGTTCAATTGAATTGTGCATAGACATACAGCGCATATTTGAATTGTCCCATTCATCGTCAGTTTGCCACAATTATCACATCAATTTAGCAATCAGTATCAGCCGTTATTACAACAGTAAGAATGACTTACCATTGGCAAACTGACAGCTTTATTGCTTTTGCAGAAAGCAGTTTCCATCATTCATAAACACCTTGCTATATAAATGGCACTTCACCATTTCCAGGGTAACTGGTAAAGTAAACTTTCAACATTCGTCGGATAAAATAGCAGTCCTGGGCTGTTTCTTTGTGTGCATGTCTAAATTCGCCTAAAATAGATGCCTGACCGACCTTTGATGTACGGGAAGAAAGGCTTTAACCTACAGTTTGTCCCTTAAATGTAAATAAACGGATATCTCTGAAAACGGTTTATGTGCTTTCTCTGAGGTTATCCGATAATTAATCGCTCCTTCTTACCACGGGAAGCTAATCAAATACGAACCGGATAACAGAAACTTGGTGATATATTTGCCTGTTGTAGCTGTATCCAGGGAGTAAATACAGTCATCCCACGTGTTAATGTACCAGGAATCCGGCAAATTCAACCAATCACACCGCTAGTGCAAGTCGTCGAATCGTTAACAGAATTGCACGTTTAAACGTCTCAAAGGCTGTTTGGCCCATACATTAGGGAAATCAATATAGGCCTCGCAATTCATATAATTGATTAAGATTCGCGAAAAACAATTGCGACATAGCGCCTAGTCATATAAATATATATATATTGGTTGGTGAAGTATAACCGAGTATATATATGATATGATATATATATATATATATATATATATATATATATATATATATATATATATATATATATATATATATATATATATATATATATATATATATATATATATATATATATATATATATATATATATATATATATATATATATACATTGATCTTAAGTATTCGCTAACATATTACAGCAGATGCGTTGTATTTAGTGAACACATACATTAGGTCATATCCATCATAATTCAGTTTTGGGCGTTATGCTCTCACATGTATATATATATAATATATATATATTTACATATATATATGTATATATATACATATATATATATATATATATATGTGTATACAAATATATGTATATAAACATTTATATATATGAATAAATATATATAGATAAATATTCATACATATAGTTGTACATGTAAATAGATATTATCATATAAATACATATTTACGCATATATATATGTATATATATATACATATATAAATATGCATTTATACAAATATATTCGTATATATGTGTGTATTATTATTTATTTATGTATATATGAATATATATATCTATATATATATAAAATATATTTATATGTGTAGATATACATATATATATATATATATATATATAGATATATATATCTTATATATATATATATATATATATATATATATATCTATATATATCTCTATATATATATATATCTATCTATCTATATATATATATATATATATATATATATATATACGATCTATCAATGTAATAAGCGGTTACTAAGATTACTGATGTAGCTAATGAATCGTAACGCATAATTAAAACAAGCTTAAATCAAAGTTATCTGTGTTCGAGTAATCATCCGTTCGTATTTTGCACACCAAGCAGCCGCAAACAACGGCCAATCAGATAACACCAACGTCGGCATGCTGCGGTTAAGCGTACTATGGTATCAGCCATGGTTCAAGGATACGATTGGGTGTTTTGACTGTCACATTTTGCCCCTCGTATTGAATCAAGTTTTATCAGCCCCACTTTCAATGCGATTCGTCGCCGTATCACAACCAAAGTACTGAACTTTGTGATCACAGTACTAAATCATGCTTTCTTTGTCGCATGCTCATCTGCATATGGAGTAAACATTCCTATGAGGTTATCAACCCGGGTGTGTGGGTCATTATATACATGAGAAGTTTATGACTCCTTGTTGTAATAGAAGCCATGCCGGTATAGTACAACTAGATCTACAGCTCCGTATTTTGAAACATTACGACTGGAACAGTGTTATTCCCCTTGCTTGGACAAACCACCTTGTCTCGAGGCAACTGAGCCATTCTACTATTCCTCCACTATCATTGTGCGCGATTGATGGGACACGTACCTCGAATGAGAGAAAGTTTTATAGACCACTATACTGGGATGACGTGGTGTGATTGCATGATTAACGTTTCCATTCCCACAGATATCTTTCTATTTCTCAAAAAGCCACACTATGGGATTAGCCTTAAATTGGCACACCTTTGTTTGCCACGAGAAGCCCCCTTTGCAGCACACCTTTTAAATGTGCAAACGTAGCTTTAACACGTACGTAAATATTTTTTATTCCAACCGATCACCTACAAAAACTGACAGTATATTATAGCGTCTCTTTTTGTCTTCAGAAGCTAAATATACTATATGGCAATTCTTGTCATCGCTCTGTTCAGAATCCTGAGGCTTATTTGAAGTTTGTTTGAAAAATTACATCGCTGTAGGTGGGTTCAAACACAACATTATTTAGACAACAGATCATACTTAAATATATCGCTTAAAAAATGTATTCCAGTGAAGTACATACTGCCAAACAGACGCTACATTCAACATAATGTATTTATTTAAGCCGTGGACAAAATGCATGTGTTTGTAGAATTCCTGTGTCGTGGTCAGTTTGCATATAATGCAGTAAGTGCCTTTTTAATACAGTTTTCCACAACGTTGGCGGAAACCAACCACATTAAACGTCGGACGCAGCTATCCAGATCTGATTAAACGTGGAGCTAATTATTGTGATTCACAGTGAATTAGACATCGTATCAAAATGTTTCTAATGGTTTGGTATATAGCCAGTCACAAAGATTAAGTAAGGTTAATGGTCAGAGCTTACCGTATTGGACCCCATCAAAGAGCGATCTTGGGCACTGTACACTGCAAACGCCCATTCTGCCATGACTATAACAATATGATCAATTGTGCTATGCATAATCACGTAGCTAATCGGAATCTAAGCATTGGGTCTCTTCGAAAACAAGCATTTTATTGGTGTTTCCCTCGAAATCCGTTAAAAGATTGATGCAGTAAATCTCAACTAGCCTGCTCCAAACCCGGCAATTGTCCGTCAGGCCATAAATACATGCTTATATACGTGACCATAGTAACTGCTCAATAAAAGAAGAAATGGTGATTTATCATTACACAAATGAAAAGCCAACCTAAAAATAGTATCTGATAGTGTCAACCATAATCTGCTAATAAAACAACAATGGACGTTCACTTGTCATAATATCATAAACCATACACTTGATTGACATCACGCGAATACACAGGACGCCTCTAAATTAAAATTGGGAATTTAAAGCACTTGCATCTATTCCTGGTCGGATACTGTGTGTAGCTATTGTTATCATTCCATCATGCATTGTAAAATAGTTTCCATCCAAGTCATCTACGAGGACGTGTTCAGTCATTGCGGTTAGCTTCGTCACTTGCTAATAATGGTGTTTAGGGATTTTAAGCCGTGATATTTGGCCGTCCAATTTTTCGATTCTGTATGTCAAGCAATCCAAAAAAAGGCCCTCTTTCCTTTTTGGGACATACTACGTCAATGTTGTAGCAAACGCTCCATTCAAAAACATATATAATATTTTTCCGGAAACAGTCGCCGCAACCGTACTTCGCCCTAGGATATTCATTTAATATGAAGTAGCATGATAATAAAATCGAACCCATTGGGTGCTTCCGTTAATTTGTATAGCAAAGCTGCTGAGTAATTAGCTTTCCTCTTTCATCTAATTCTACACTCAGTTCGGCTCGCCTGTGCTAGTGTAGACGTATGACATTCTGTGAACGCCAAATATGGCAAAATCATTGTGGATTAATGATGGGCGTGTACTCATTAACCTATTTGGTAAAGCATCAACATAATACGCCACATTTAATCACATAATGATAGTAAGGTGCCTAGCTATTTACAGCGATTTCCTTGCTATATTTTGTAATATTCAAGAATACTTTGCACCTTGTTTAATTTATATTACATTTGCAAAATTACAAATGTTTTCCTCCGAGGTCACGATTGATCTATTCCATTTGCAAGCACACCTGTGTTGACCTAGTGTATCAACACTTCCACTTAATGGCTCGATGGTAATGTGTTGTGCTCTCGTCAGACGAAGGTAGATTCGCATCATTATGTCCTGTAGATTATATTTTTTTGTTGTACTGCCCCATTATTGTGGAACACACTTCCAAGCTTCTTGAGACACATCGCCAATGTGGATGTCTTTAAGTCACGATTAAAAACATATCTTTTCGCCGAATATTTTACGGCTAATGTTTGCACATAGCACCTAGCACTCAGCGTTTCAGAGCACTTATTGTGGCATTTACGCTACATGAAATAAATTATAATTATTATTCCAGTGTCTTAGTGTTTCACGAGCTCGTAACGCAGAGCTAGCGAGAGTAATCTGTTGTAACACATACATGCTACTTGAAAAATAGCTTGATAATACTGTATGCTGTGTGGGTTAGATTATCATATACCAATCCTGTCAGGCAAAGCATCAAGAAAATGTACAGTGTTCAATGTTACTATGATTAATCCCTGAAACAACCCAAATACCATTATCTCGGCACTATGACCTCGTACGATGATCTCAAGCATTCGCTAACAAATTGCATTAGGAGCGTTGTATTTGTCAAACACAAACAACGGGTCATTTCATCACAATTCAGCGCTGAGCTCTATGAGAAAAATGTTTAAATGGATTATTATTGTGGGTGTTATGCATGAGAATCTTTGATGGACCGGAATCGCGGCGTGATTTGACGGATCTGTACTTGTATCAAATGTTTGATCTGTTAGCCAATAGCTTTCAAATGCATTACGTGTGAAGTCAAGAAGGCAATAACATGAGTCAGGATTGATGAGCCGAGTGCGTGATTAGGTTGTTTATTAGAAAGCACTCGAACTGAACAACGTTGCTTGTCGCCAACATCTAAAACTGGACTGACTGCGCAATTGATGGCGCGTTGATGGCTGTGTCTATGATTGATTAACATCTCGCTTTGCTGTTCATTAATGATAGCTCTTTTATTACATACTTGCCAAAAACGTGTAATGTGATGACACGTAGATAAATTAAATCAGCACCCATTTATAAATTACTCAACTTTAGATACTCAAAAATGTTCTTGACTTCTGTCGACGCTTTACGGAGATTGCTTTCCCGATTCGGTGCACAAAGGTCCGCAGGTTACATTGTTGCGTCTACCCGTCGTGAGACACAGACTTCACGGACTGATGAACAATTGCGTCCTGATTATTCTCTGGAATAAATGAAAGGAGTTCAGCACATTTGACACAAAAAAACGATTAGATTAGTCCATGAATTGGATATGAAGTACATTTTAAGTATTTGCAGTGGCGCTACAATGCGCCTGTTGCCTGCTAAAACAGTTAAATGGGCTTCCATATATGACTATGAAATTGAAGCAGTGTCTGTAACCTTCTAAGCTTTACAAACGACGCCATGAATCAAATGAGCTTCTCAGAATGACGAAGCATAGTATATATATATATATATATATATATATATATATATATATATATAGATATATATATATATATATATAGATAGAGATATATATATATATATATATATATATATATAATATATATATGTAGATATATATATATACATAAAAATATATATCTATCTCTCTCTATATATATATATATATATATATATATCTATCTCTATTATCTTTTATATATATATATGTATATATGTATATGAATATATATACATATATCTATATATATCGATATATATCTATATATGTATACATTCTCTATTATATATCTCTATATATATATATATATATATATATATATATATAAATATATATAGATATATATATAAATATATATACATATATATATAAACATATTTATATGTATTTCACCGTGGTTGTGGAAGTCTTTCTGGTCGCAGTGATGAAGACGAGACGTCAATTGAATGGTAACTAGAAAAAGGAGGTTTATTTCTGAATGATGGGGTACGGATTCCGTATCCCGCAAGTCCGAATATATATTACAAAAATGTGATATGGAGTAACTCTGGTGATGTCCAGAGGCTACTGCTGAGCTGGAATTCCAAACTTCTATGTGCCGTACGGAGTTGGCCTTCCAACTAGGTCCGTACGACGGTGACTGTTTCGTTGCCCCAATGCTGAATGTGTTTTTAACTTCTGGGGACGGAGGTATTTATACAAATGTGTGGCGTCGTCAGCAAGCGTGGAGGTACAATTACCTTTAGCTTTAATTGAAGATCAAACGGGCTGATGTTAATTGTTATGGGAATTGACGGGTTGGGAATGTTTACTTCAAAGGGCTCTACTTGCTACACCGGGACTATTTAATTGTATGAAATTAACCCGATCGGAATGTTTACTTTAGAAATCAAGGTTTGATAATTGATGGGGGGAGGGGGGGGGGGGGGGGGGGGGTTGCATTATGACTCCACACTGGTTGACGACGCTTACTGCAGTTATAACATAATATCTAATTGATAAGGACGGTCACATGTATATATGTATATATATTTATATATATATATATATATATATATATATATATATATATATATATATATATATATATATATATTTATATATATACATGCAATTACACATTCATGCATATTTATACATGTATGTGAATACATACGTGTATATAAACATTTAAATATAAATATATATATTCTAAAATACAGTTCCATATTTAGATATATTCATGGATATATATACATATGTCCTTATCTGACCCGGGTGGCAAATATTCAGGTTATCTACAGTTGAGCTGAAGAAGATTTTTTGGTCATGTTGAATCAACACGTTGAGCACCTCCGAGAAGATCCATCTCATGCAAAGACCCCAACAATACGTTGCTTCGGTATTTTTGCCGGAGATTAAACATCTCATCTATAAACTGATGCACAAATCAATGTTTTTTACATTGTACGATAGACATAATATAAATCTGTTATAAAATGTTTCCATATTAAATTGGTTAACAATGTTTATGTATTTGAAACTTATTTGGGTTTCGGTAATAAGTGTAACAAAATAACATTTGTGTTTCATTTAAGATTGATGCATATGCGCTAAAAACAAATTGTTACTTTGACAGGGTTTACAACTGGGTCTCCCTGTCCAGCTTTTGTGTGGGACACTCCCCACTGGGGCTGACGTTCTTGGGTGATGGCTTGTGTTTTCATTGAAGTAAATAACTGCTAGGAGCAATCTAGATATATATAGAAGGTTGATAACTTACATTGCCATGTAAGAATTAAATCTTGAACACATAATTCCACAAGGAACTTTACAGCTGTCACTGCACAAATGTGCTAAACTTCCATACAACCCCAATTCAAATATAAACTATGGAATTTCATATATTTTATTTCATAGGTATCACCTGGCCTCCTTGGTGGTATAAGGATAGTGAACACTCTTTTGCGAATGAAATATAACCAGTTTGTCAAATGATTCGGGATTGATGTCTGCACTGATGGAGAAAGCCTGCCAATGTGTTTTAGGAGATACCTGTTTCAAACTATCAGTTAAACTCTTCGTGTGGCTTGGATCCTATTAATGGTTGACACATATATCAATACCGATTAAATATCTTTGATAAAGTACAGGGCATGGATTTCACCATTTGGACTCATTTGATTACACGGCCCCTGAAGTAAATATTTCTATAAAAACTAATACTGCCCCTTCAGCTGGATTGATATACTGACAACTTGGTGATAAATTCATCAACATCTGAATAAGTATAAGTCGACAGTTCAAGACTAGCCGCAAGGTTCAGCCAGTGAATCTCACCAGTTTTTGTTGCCTTTTTAAGAGTCTCATCGTCGCTTAGTTTGACTGTCATCGACTCGAACATGGCTAAAGAGAGTCAGCACAGATTCATTTCGCAGCCCAGGCTTCTTACGAAATCAAAGACTTTTGAACAGCTCTGGGTCAGTCTCATAAGCACCATTCTCGAAATGATCAGAAAATAACACTGTCATAAGGGTCGGTCTGTATGCTTGACTTTGGACACCCTTATGCGGCGCATATGCTGTCTTTTGGAAGCCGAACAAACTCACGCACCAAAATAAGACATAATCCACACCAACAAACGCTTCCGACCACGAGGACAGAAGAGCAAGTCACACGCTGTCAACCAACCGTAATGGCTGAAGATGACGAGCAGTGTTCGCGAGCGGCGCATGTGACGTCACGGTTAGGAAATTCACGAGCTTTACAGAGCGATATCTAGACCGTTTCAAAGTAGAAAATGTACATTTCCAAATCATTTTTCCAAAAGAAAAAAAAAGCGTGCGGTCTTCTTATATTGGTTACGATAATCTTTTAGAATATAGATCTGAGGATAAATGGAATAAAATAAATGATTGTATTTGACCTTTGTTTTAATCAATTATAGCCGTCTGAATGAGCTAACCTTAAATAATGGTGGAAGTGGAATTGGTGGATGGGTATACTGTTTATGTACAAGACTTGAATTGACTGCCTATAATTGTCTCCAGCTTGGTTTGTAGGTTTATGAAACGGCACGGTCTCTCAAGTGTAGTATGTGTTCCCGGCCGCGTTTATCTTAATCAGAAATGGCAAAATGGCGATGTGTGATGATCTAATGTATCGTATTTTTAAACATTACACCCGGAACAGTGCTATCGCCCTTGTTTGAACAAACCTTGTTTCAAGATAACGAAGCTATTATACCGTTCCCGAACGGCAACTGTGTTTAATTAATAGGACATGTACTTCTGATGAGATTATTCTAGAAGTGCGACTCAAATAAAAGTAAAATTTTATGGACCACCGTTAGTCGTATATGTAGCACTTTCTATTCCTCGATAAGCCATGAAAGGGGATTTCCTTTAAGTTAGCACGCGTGTGTTTGCCAACATAAAGCGTCTTTCTGTTGCTCACCCTAGTTAGACGTCCTATAACTTACGACCGTTTGTTTATGGCGTCAACAGATTGCATTCGTTAAACAAACTTTATTGCCTCTCTTTTTCTATGGACGCTACGAATGCTGCTTAGCAATTCTTATCAAAGCTTTGTCTGTTGCATTTTTTCCAGAAAATCAATGCAATGTGTTTAGAATTAATTCATTAGATTTTTTGAGGCAGAAAATTTACACTTTGTTGTCCGTAGATGGACGTTTTTACGTGCATACCGATCAACTGCGTTAACCGTACAGTGCTGAATTTGAAGCCACACCGTCGTCGGAGGCAGTGGGTAATCACCAATAAAACTGTGTTTAGACCGTACTACTAATTGCTATGTTGACACATCCAAATGTCTCTGTTTACGTAACACAATCAGCATTTAGCATCGAGAAGGCTTAGCTGCTCATGAGGTAAACTGACGCATGTTTAATCATTTTTCTTGACGCTGATATTCGTCGCATTAGTTAATGGCAATATCGTGATTCAGAATAATTACCCTGATATCCGTCACCACGCAAATAAGCCAATCTACACCATATAATGTTATTAGCGTGGGATCACTCACTTACAGAGTACCTGAAGTACAGACGCTCATAACTGGAGAAAGAGATGTCTTTTTCCATGTGATCTTCTAGGGAACGTGCACCCATGCCACGTATTTCGGACATGTTATTGTCTGTCTCTTGGAAGCCATATTAAGTACAAACTATTGCTTCAGGTGCACATATGTGGCTAACACGACACGACACAAGCCTTCATTACCATCAGCATGCACCAATGGGCCCCACGTAGTCGTTCAAAGCTTGGATGATGAAAAATGATCATCCCAGTGACATTACGGAGGTATCTCTTCATTTGCTCGTACTGCGGTCTGAGGTATATGTATTTATTAAAAATTACATCTAAATAGAATGAGTTTCATTAACTTTCTCAAGACAACAGCAACGTTTCGTGTAACTATTAATTGTCCGTGACATTTGTCGTCTCTATCTGTAGCCGGTATATATGGTTTAGTTTTTTGCGTTGCCCAGTCCACGTGCGTGTGCATAATAAAATGAGTAAACGAGAACAATGAAAGGAACCCTTACATTCACACTAGAGGCATACATTATAATAAAAAAAATTTAATTAATCAAATCATGTTTAACACTCGCACCATGGTGTTTGCGCATGGTTAAACGATTGTACATTTTAAAGTAGTGTAACTCAGTGTAATCCATAATCATGCTTGGCGAAATATAGATAGGAGAGTTGAGATGATTTTGTTCTGCCAATTTATGTTCATAGACAGTTAAAGTGTTTATTTTGCCTGAGGGTCGATTTGATGTTGTACTCTGAATTCATAGAAAGTGGAACTGTTTATTTGGACTGAAAAATGCATTCATCCCGGAATTACATATCAATGTGATCAATGTGTGGAATGCCAATGTTGATCACACACGTGCACGAAACCAGCATGTACATCGTCGAAATGTATATGTAGACTCTCCATCAGATTGTTGCACCTGCAGCACCCTTCGAATCGGTTGTGAAGGTTATGAATGAAATATCTTATCACATTAAGACACTCCACCTGCGTAGCACCTATCTCAATGGATACAATATCACCAATAAGCATGGAGTAGCTTAGCTGGTTTAGAGCGGATGCATCACTACGTGTAGCTTCATCACTAAGAATATTGCGATAGGAAGGATTTATAATTAATAAACTTATTTTCCTATCCAAGATAGGAAATAATGATGACATTTGTTACCGATATTACTTTTTTTCTGGCTGATTTTATACTTGAATTAAGCTGAATGGTTATCACAGCAAACGAGCTCCAAGGAATCCAATAGGTCCACCTTATATCAGGGTTAACCGATGTAGAGACTTCCTAGAAAAGGCAATATTGGTAGCTTCTTAATGGCCGACATTACGAAGCCTGTGCGTATTTCAGGATGATACGAAGAAGCCGCCGTGCCTATGTATTAATGAGATTTCATACCATAAAGGGACTTATTGTCAGGTGCTAAATGGTTTTGAATTCGCTTAAGGCTAGGATTAAGGGCCATTACAAGTGAAAGGTCGGTCTTTTATCCAGCTGAAGCGGTGTTAAGAGCTATGGTGGAGAATGTCAGATATAAAGGGGAATCTTCCTCATACTTGATACGAAAGTCTTCTACGTCATCATTATTTACCCCGGTTCGAGTCAAAGGCTACTTTTGGGAGTTGTAGCTTCCAATCTATGTTTTCACACGTCATTTGCACGATCATAATTGAATATAACACCGTTTGGCGTCAATACATAAGGGTAGTGATCGTACACCTGTGAATGTAATAGCCCTGGGGCTTAGGTTCCAACCAGCTTCGTGATCACCCTTTTCGAGAGCTGTGCATTGGTTCTTCAGCAACACATTCCGTGGCCATTGTGTAATACCGACGCTGATTCCGAAGTTTATAACACACCAAGTAACATGGCTCAATGAAGAGTAGTCAGTTAAGCGTTTTGGTACTAGATGATGGTATTCAATGTTAATTTACCTAAACTCACGCTAGGTAATATATCCTTGAATGTATTATGAATGTTAACGTATCTTAACCGTTTACATTGTACGCGTTTTAGGATCCTACAAGGTCCGATATTGCCGCTGAATTCACATAAATGGAAAACATGAACCTTTTATCAATCAATTCAGCGCATGTAGTGATTTGTTCATTGAGATATCCGAAGGACATACACGAACTAGATACCGACATATTGTGAACAAAACATGTTTTGATCGCGATTAAGTCTGATAAACGTGCTCCAACGTGCGCTCTTATATCCCCTTGCTTTTATATTTGCCGCCTTTAAATGTTCACAAACCTCACACTATCATTATACTTACCAGACAAATGAATATTTTACGAATTTAGTTAATTGATATATATATATATATATATATATATATATATATATATATATATATATATATATATATATATATATATATATATATGTATATATATATCAAGTTCAAAGGTAAAACGTGGGAGCACTTTAAATTAAATTAAGCGCATTATTTGTATGTTCATTGACATAGTTGGGTGAGATATAGCGACGATACAGCACCAGATTGAAAACAACCCACTGTTTTGGCTACGATTAGATGTGCCTAATGTATTCCTACGCTGCCTGCTTTGTTATACCCTCTTGGCTTTGCATACGCCCAGATAGGCTAATGTATGCAGCCATTAAACGTTGAAAAATCTCACGCTAGCATTGAAGTTAACAGCCAAATGAATAAACGGAATTTGTTAAGTTTATTGATATATATATAAAGCTTGACGGTAAGAGGTTAGAACACTGATTGGCGGAGGTAGTCTATCGGCCACTAATGAACAGCCAAAATATTGTGTAATGATGAGGAAACGTTACAGAATCTAATCGTGTTGACAAATAAACGATTGGGACGGACGAAATAGATAACGTCAACTCATAGCGCTACCTGTTAAGTATGAACTGAGAAATAACAGCACAATATGGTTTAGTACTGTTGCTACATGTGTTTAGCTTACTGGCTTAAATTGAGAGCCAATGCGTAACCTTGAATGTTATCACCCTTTATAAAGAGTTTGGCCGATCATTTGTTATAGTGATCAATTATGCAGCAAGGTGGGACGAGGTATGTCGAAGATGGACATCAAGTCATTAGTTAGCCCAGTTACAATACACGAGCGGCTTCAGTAATAGAACTCCCGTTTTTAACGCATGAATCATCGTGCGTCTTTAACGTGGCCGTGACCGAACGCTATTGCAGCTTTTACCAGATGGCACAAACGCTCACCAGGGAACAGAAGTGAGTGCTTTAGGTAGATTTAATGGAATGCCCTCATTTACTCAGTAGCAGCTGCCGCCCATGCATTGTTCGGTCGCATTTCAACAATGTAGCTACTTGTGATAGCACCTGGCACTAGTTCGTTGTTATTCGGCGGATCATTCATTCTCAAGGCACGTGGAACCCGTGCCTTAGTAGCCGGCGGATCCGTCATTAATATGGCAGGCTGATATCTGTATTTAGACCGTTACGTTGACATGCATTTTATTAATGGCATACAATGTACATGCTATCCATGGATTTTATAAAACCACATTCTTCCGTACAATAACAGTTGTTTATTTAGTTACAAGTGCGTAATAAAGACATGACTTGCATGGGTATCACCCACACACTAGCTGTTCCTTGCATGTCAATAATAATTATAACTCTCTTTTCGTCAACTGTCCTTTGATTAACCAGACACTTGCTCCTTCTAATTTGCACATGCTGTGGGAACGCCGGGGATACATTTGTTTTCTTAGGCTCGTTGACGAGAAAACATAATGTATTGCACACTTGTTCAGCTACACCAAAAACCTTGGCAACTGTTGTCGACCGTTGGTTTACAACATTAACTAATAGTGTTCGATATATAAATGTTAAAACGTGCTAACAATGATTACATTCCTGTTTGCTAATCCTGGAATATGTGTCTTAGAAGATAATTGCCATTCCATGTATATTCGTTAACAAGGTTAATACGTGTTCAATATGATCAATCAACCTCAAGGCAGTATAAAGAGTCTTACTTGCTTTTCTACCGGGAATAAGTAAAAACATCCATCGCGTCATTTTCAGACAACTAATGTGTAAGTCAATACAATTAAAAGGCAGCCAATGTGTCGAAATGAATCACCCATCACAAACCCGCGGTCTATTGTTGCAGACAGCCACCTTCATTCACTAGCTCTAAAAACCTGCCTCTCCCTAGCGTGTCATGAGACAATCAATCATGCGTTGCGTTTACCAAGAAATCATTATTGCTGCTGTCTCGTTTTATTCTCAACATCGCAAACTGCGCAAAGGGATGGGTTATTTCAGGGAATAAACGCTACGGTTTACTAGAACGATATCAGTAAACTAATGCAAAACATGGCACTGAATTGAGGAAGCAGCGGCCGTTGTCCCAACCAGTATTATACAAGCCATCACCATCAACCACTGTGTTCCTCAGCACGTTTTTGAAAGCCAGCGGTCGAATACCTTCGTTGATGCAAACTGACCATGTAAATCATTCACATCAGAAGTGTTTGTTGAACTACAGGGTATTGCTTTCTGTAGGATGATGCATTGGGAGGAATCCCTAATTGGTGTTTCGGACAGATATTAATAAGCAAACACATGTTATAGCGATTAGGTGAGCATGATGTGAGGCTGTTAAGAAAGCACCTGAAGCCGTGAAATTTAGTATCAATTGGTGGTGCATCATGCTACTAATTCAATTAATAGTTTGCACTGTATATTTATTACCTTGAACATGTATAACAGAAATGGCAATATTGACAATTATATTTGCACGAATTAATATTGTCCATTATATTTATAGGCACATAATTAATTACCTACGAGCCTAATATGTATTTGCACAATAAGTAATCTTATATATTACACGGTGGCACCGAGCTTTTCGAAAAAAAGAAGGGGAAATTTAGCTTCAACATTTTAAATATAAAGAGCATCAAAATCAGACAACCTTTATTTTACCATGACACGATGATGCTGATAGTTTCATTAACATTTTTGATCGAAATAAACAACAGCATATAGTAACGATTTTGCAGATAGCTTCACATAGTATTTTGGCGATACAAATCGTAAAGTAGCATAAAGATAACGTATGGGCAGATGATATTTGGCGACATCAGCTCAAATAACTAGTCCGTTTTGTAACACGTAACCATTTGTTAATGCTAATCCTAATTGATGCGGAAGCTAATAATGACAAGGTCATCTGGGCCCACAGTAATGAAGCGCCTACACTAACATAAACGTGATATCGACAGGTTAAATGATAGAGCTGCTGCTTCGTCACCTCACCTGCTGGCCAAAATTAAGGAGTATGCAACAAAATAACACAGTCGAAGATGAGGATGTGTAGAATGCTTGTTATAGTATTCGATACAGCAGATCAAACAATTGCAGCAACCATACTTACGGATAACCACAGTCTTGTGATTGCACTTACAGGAGTATATGAGTTCACTAGTCTGAGATTTCTGAGGCGTATATGGTACAATGACACATATGATCCTTTTATGAGAATGTAGCTTTGCAATATATTTGAATAATCCGTAACCGCTCACATAGTCATGGCCCATTGATACAGAAACTCATCTGTATGTTATCATAAGAGGCAGTAAAGATGCGATAAGAGCTCCGACCAGGACGATAACACTTGTGAGTTGAACATCGGCCTGCCGTTCCCGGCGCTATTACATAAACAATATTTGTAGTAGCAGTTTTATTTACAAATGCGGGTACACTTACATGGTCAAGGGGAGGAGATGAGATTAGAAATTATGGGTGAAGGTGGATTCAGGGGTGGCGGGGAGAGGGTGAGACTATCATTGAGGTCTCTTATAGATCTTACTGCAATGAGAAAAAAGCAAAAACCGGAGACATCTGAGTGTTTGCTCCATGTTGAAAGTGGCTTTACTTATATATCAAAACGACCAAATCTGTCTTGAGGTTCCCAGGACATTGAGTGACACCAAGACTATTGGTCTAAAGTCAGGGCATTATCATATATGCCTAATCTCGTCTACTCGCCTCATTTTGACATACTATGCCTCAGTAGGTGAATGACATTCGATTTCACCAAACAGCTGGTATTTATGCGTGTAGATTCAGGACTTCATCCAAATCTATTTCCCCAAATCCCTATCGTCCTCGTAATTGTGTAATTGTAATATTATGTCAAGTTGATAGTGATTAGTAGACGATCATTTAGGGAGCCGATCATAACACGCAGTTTCACGACGTTTTTAAATACGCTTACGAACGTTTTGAAAAATTGATAAACGCTAACTAGCTTAATTCAAGCTGATACATTTAATCAAGCGCTCTGAATTAGCCTTAACAATAGTAGATAATCGACTTATAATGGAAGTTGTATGCCTTGAAGTTAACAGGCCAAATGTGGATGTGCACTTCAAAAATATACACCCACATTTTGATAACGTACACCGCACTACACATAAACGCTGTGCGATAGTTACTAGCTCCGTAATAATTATTTTTTACCAATTAGGAATCATAATTGAGTCAGGGCGGTTCACGGTGATCGATTGTAAATGCCATACAAGTGAAAGACTATATAAAATCCCAATATAGTTCAACCAATGGTATCATAATGTACCGATTCAACCAGCCACATACATAAATCTGAATGCTGTCAACACAATAAAGCTAAAATTCCGCATGCTTTTCCACATTGGTCAATAGTAGATTGCTTTTCATGAACCAGCATTGTGACTGTATAAAATGGCAATGTAGATCTATCATCTGGTTATAACGTCACCTGTTCGTGATCACCTTACAACCGTGAAATGGGGAGTATGGGGAGAATTACAAGGATGCTGCCCAAGTGAATAATATGCAATGTCGACGAATCTAAGAGCTACTGCGAAACTCATTTGAAAATCGATGGGGCAGATCTAACATTAACCGTTACACTTATTACGACGGGGGTTTGGTGTCTTCGCTTGCACAGGATATGTAACAGAGGTGATGATACATATCTGCTTCCTCCGATGCAGCCGCACAGGTTACAGAGCATGTGGATGATGTGAGATAAGTTTGAGTATATATTGTATTATAAAGAAGCTCGTTTACGAGGTGTCGCTGTGGAATACTGACTATTACAATTGATGCTAGTTGATACAAGCGTGTCTGATAGCAACACCATTGGCAGGTCACTCAACCTATGACAGAGGTTTCATCATCCCGCCCGAGTAGCGCTATCAACATAAACTTGCAGCACTTGAAATAATTATATACTGGGAAAGCTCAATTTAATTCTTCAAACTAAGAATCTAAAGAAAACCCCACATACCCCACACATACACACTACAACGGATCAACCGTATTTGAAACGGCGACGTTTAGATTAATGTTAATGATAAGGTGGGCGTTGAATTGTGACGAGTGATGTGCTTTGGACGGATATTATCGTCCTCTGAACAGATTTTTTTGCCAATCTACTGTGAATAAGCCGCTTGCGTTCAACGAGATGATAGCCCGATGATTCCAATATTAACTGTGATTTGTTGTGTGATTTTTAACCTCTAGTTAGTGCACAATGTATTGTATACAGGGGAGCTATTCATATTGGAGCATATAAGTCGCACGATACGAGAGAAAACTCGTTCAGCTGTGAACCGTCATCCTTTGTCATCGTTAGACAAAAGTCTCAAAGAAAATTGAGTAAATGCATCCAGGATTCTATCAACACTGCCACATGCAGACGTAACAATTAGTGTAACGATCCTGTTGTGATATTTTAAAGTAATTTTATTGAAATTGATTCGAAGTAATTAATTTATTTATTTATTTACGACGAAGATGGCTGTTGGTTAGGAAAGTAATTTATGACGAGATTGGTGGCCAGGATTAAGCGGGATGTTGTTGCTAAATGTAGATCTATTTATATCTGTACAGTAGCTTACTCATCTTGCTGATTAGGGAGTAATGTTTTCCCCTTTTTATCTGACCTTGGTGGTTGAGTGTTGTATGCCAAGCATTTCAATCCCCTTATCTCACCCGATTGGCTATGTTTTATCTGCCATGCAATTGCCTTTACCTCAGAATCCCTTGTATAATGCATACCATCGGAATGCGTTATAGGGGTAGGTAGTTCTGGTGTGATGAATTATTCATTTCCTTATCTGGAGTAGTTAAGCCGATCCTAGCGTATATAAGACCCACAAAAACGCGCATCATCACAGAAGTACACACACGTCCACAGAAGTCTCACAGAAGTCACCGAAGTCAGAAAGAAAACAGCCTTACTCCAAAAAAGACTGACTCTTGTCAGCTTCAATAAAGGCTTCAAAAGAGACTTACTAACTTCTACTTTGTGTTCTGCTTGTGGAATGAAATAGAAAATAAATCAACTATTTTTTTTGAAAATGAGTCCTTCATTTACCTGTGCACCTACAAACCGTGTTGGTAAATTGAAGTAAAAAAACGTGCAATAGACGGACAAATATTAATATCTAAGCCTTACCCCAAGGCACGATAATTAGGACATAACAATGTCAAGTTTATTTCTTCGAATATTGTGTAGCATTGCAATAGTATTTGAATAGCTTGGCACCAAGTTACTTTTGTGGCATCACCAAACGTAACAAAATTATAAACATTACTTGTATGTGCCTTATAAGTGCACAACATGCCCGTTATAAACAACACATTGTCCAGAGCTTAAATGTACACAATATGAGATTAATTCGATCATACCAGTGATTCACATATGTTGCATACGAAAACACTAAACGATAAATTATCATTAATCGACAAGAACAAAACCCCATATGTACACTAAGCATATGTCAATAAATTAAGTGAGATGGTAAAGTATTTAAGCTCTGCTCCATCTATATACTTGCATTGTAAATTTACAATTACTTTTATAAGTAAATTATTTGTGTAGGGCGTAATTCAAGAAATAGTTCGCATCAGTAAAGAACGCGGGCTTTAAATAAACGCACCGTGTAATAAAATCCGACCGCGCTAATGTCGTCATAAAATAACAAGTACAGCAATTATTTTCATCAACACAGAGATAAAGCGTGATAATTAAATTAAACCTTTCTTGAATTCAGTACTGAAGTCAAAACGCTTGTAATGATGAAAAGAAACATCAGTGTATATAAAACATTACATGGGTTGTTCGATTTTGAAAAAGGCAACCTATTAAAGGTCCGATGTTATGGTAATGAGCTGCTTCATTTATAGCCTTTTGCGATAAGGCTAGTGAATAGTTTGTATGGAAACATGCTGAACTTACCATTTAAATGCCTTTTCCTTGACGCCAATAATGAAATCATTTAGTCGGTTATGCATAGAAAAAACATTTGTGCACGAATACACGTTTGGCTTTGATATGAGCAGTTATATTTGGAACAAAATTACCAATAAATGGTCCAATAACCAGTGAAGCTGATAACTAGTTCGTGCACAGCCTTGTTCGAAAAATACTATGCCGCGCCTTACTCTCATCTGACTGTCAACATACGGTTTTTTACGTTTAAAATTAGTGGCATCGCCTAAGTGAATTGAATATACTCACTAAAGTTTTATCTCTCATGAATCAAGGAGGCGATATCGCTGCTGTGATGAGTGAAAATAGCTGGGAAGTTAGTTATCTGACCCGAGTGACCAGCTATTTGTAAAACGCTCTCATTCGAGAAGTAATCATGTTAACACGATATATTGCAAGCAAGCAAGATTTCTGTTTGTGTTTTTTCAGTTGTCTTATCTTTGGCTGACATGTTGGGATTGGCATTTTCCGTGCTCTCATACAACTGCCTAACTATTTGGAATCGCTGACGGGTATTTCTGGGTAAGTTTATTTATGGAAAGGAAACGACAAAGCAAGGTTTATTAAATATCTGATAACGACGTTGGTGTTATGAACAGGACACCGAGTTTGATTAAAATTTTACAGATTTCATCGTCAAGATTGAGGTGGTGACGTTAGTGTACAAACTTATATCAGAACTGCATTATAAAGGTATTTATTGCTCCAACAACACACTGCGAATTTGAGTCATTCTCGAAATTAAACCCCGGTTGGCCCTTAAATTATCCAATGCGCAAGTATTGGTAAAACCGACTATCATAAGACCATGTGGATTCAATAAAAATTTACTGTACTGGTAATACGTGTGTCATACAAGCATTTGCGTTAAATGACCATTATATGTTCAATGGCGCATATTGGCACGGCTGCATGGGTAATGCTAAGTATAAGAGTAGTGAGCAGAGTCAATGATCCAGGTTGATGCATAGCAGAGTGCGATTGCCAGTTATTGTCTGCCTTACGGAAAGCCGCACGTGTTTACTGCGCATTCAGTAATACGACACTGCCATCGTGTTGAGATATGCTGCCAGAAATAGAAGGCAGTAATGAGGTTACGTCTCCAGCGGTCATTCTTCAGCTCGATCAATAGGAGTGAATAACCCTTGACGACTGATGTGTTTGCGATGCAATGCTCACATTAAGCTGCCAATTGCGGAGCTATTCAATGTTTTCCTCTCAGAATAAGGGGAAAGCGAGGAACAAGTAAGCCATATGATATGAGTTGTATGTAATTCATTGTAGATGTACCTTGATTATGAAATAATTGGACTATTAAGCCTGGTTGAAAACTGTATAAATTTGATTCAACGACCTTTTCGACGTCGTAGCTGGGAGTGAATGGTGGTTACGAATGTCTACTCTACATTGCCACGAACACTGATGTGATCGATATTTTGGTAAACTATAAAAATTTATCTCACGAGTGGCAATTGCATTTCCCATTATGACCTAGTATCTTAGCTGTTGGAAACTAGACATGGTCCTTATGAGTAACATATACGTCTTGTGTCATTGACAATGTGAACTTCTCTGCCCATCGGCGTGAACGACAGACAAATGAATAGAAATGTTATGAAATGCCCGTGACAACCAGTTATGTCAGATGTGGTTTCAAATAACAGATAATTGGTACAATTAACACGTTAACGAAAACAATTCAGTCGCCTGCGCGCTATGCGGATGACCTTTATGGAGTTTTTATCTCAAGCATAACACACCCGTCCTTGGTTGACTGTGAGCTAATTATTCTGTTCTATGGCTTTCAGTGTACAGATCACACGTGTGGACGCTCAGTGGGCGACTGTATTATAATCATCGCATCTGACTTAGACTCTATAAAATATATCTCAATTTGTTGGATATTGCGAATGAATACATTACCATTAAATTGGAACGTTAATAGCCTAGTTTCGTGGAAGCAAAGTCGGATTTTGTGATACAATTACATTTCTATGGATTAACGGTCTCGTATAGTACCGCTGAGATAACATGCAGCTCACAATGACCCATTATAACTTAGTAAACAGTTTGACAACAGCATCTTATCCAAACACATCGTGCTGTAACAACCCACTATAGCGAAGGGTTTTCCTTGGTCCTAATATATGCGTATTAATGCATAAGTAGTCCGAGTACGATCTTGTTGAAATATTAACTGACTCTTCCATTGAATAAATGAAAAGAATTAATTGGGCTTGTACACATTTTGATTTTGTCAGCGCTGAAGATAGTCTAGACTACCGTGTATCTAAACCTTACAATCCACGATGTATCATTGTTGCATTCTATAACATCATGAGTGAATGTGGTAGTCCACAACATCATGTGTCGTATTTCATGGCACATTATATGTTTCTCATGCCCTGGAATCAAGTCAGCTGAGCCAGCCCTCTCAATCAATTCAAAAATAGTAACATGTAATCGGTAACGTTGCGAAATGGCCCCCGAACAGCATATAAAACACAGGTTATCCACCGTACTACACCGCATGCATCCGATTGTCATTTAAAGCAGGCGCCCAACACTATTTGTATAAAATGTATGGCTGTATTGCGTTATAGCGTCTGATATGGAGCTGGCATAACCGACATCCCTGTGATATCGGTTATTCGTGTTGGCACGCCAACTATGCATAATATTTACATATGAGGTACGTTGCGGATGCAGCGAACTACGTTACTGGCGTTGGACATGTAATGGGTCAACTATGTCTTGACTAAGCATGAAGTTATGCATACTAATTGTGCTATAATTATGCCGGGCGATATGACCTCAGCGCTGATGTCCAGGATGACGTATTCTGATGGTCAGACGAGTGTGCTGACAAGCAAGCTATACATAACCATTTGCAATAGAAGCTGTTAATGAAGCATAGTTCCTCAACATCTAGCGTAAAAAGCTATCTATTAAAGGTGTATTTATATGCGCTCATGCTACCTGTAATCACAACAGGTGCTGACGTCCAGAAATGATCGGTTTGACTGTAACCGTTTATCCCTCACTATGCTTTGCTTGAGGTTGCAGCAATACGTCATTATTACATCCCTAGGGACGTGTTACGTCGGTATTACAAACCGTATATATTTGTTCGTGCTGCTTTATCGCTGCACATTAATATTCCATCTATTTAACAAATCAGGCTGTTCCGTTTTATATATAAAACAGATATTTGTTGTCATTGGAAAATTAATTTGGTGGATTCCTTGGAGTCTTGATGTTAGCCATGCCCATCGTCACAGACGGCCCGTTGATGAGGCTGTTAACAGTTGCGTATAGTTGAGTTAACGGTCAGTTTTCCCCGAGACGAGGTGTTGTTTATCGTTTGATTGGCCAATAATGTGTGAATTGTTTTCCCGTGCTGGTGTCTGGGCTTGTAAAATTGATAAATACTGACCAACTAAAGTTGCAAAGGAATCGTTGCAATACCCTTCAGGCAACAGAACGTGTTTGTAGACGCTTTGCGCAACAAACAGGATTAAAGTAGCAAACAGGACGAAAGAAGCATTTCGTATTAAAATATCAAGTACTGCAATGATATAATCGCATTATTCAAGCCAGAACAGATGGAATGGGGCACAAGCAACAATATGATCCTGTCACCATTGCTACCTTTAATATTTAATAAGTTATCGTTTGATCACATGAGTGAAACAATAAGGAACAAGCATGTAACAACAAATCGTTCATATCCTTATCTTTTGACTATTGTCGACTATTGCCGACTATTTCATGGCTGCGCTAAGGAATAGTGCTCGAGCATTAGTAGGTAGTGCGTACACTTACTGTACTAACAGACCTAGTGACACCTTGCATATGTATATTCATTAATGTCTCGCTAACAACACCGGGGTCTTATAAGACTTACAAAAACATGACTTAACAGTAATGTACAACCCCCTTATGTCACAAATGTTAGTAACAAAACAAGTATATAAGGTATACAGCTCCATGGAAAATATACAGCGACATGCTATCACGACATACGTAGATACGAATTGTCGAACCGTGTACAATCACCAAGCAATGTTGGCTTTCAGATTGCCATGGGAGTTCAACAAATTATCTGCAACATTTTCGCCTTGTTGGATTGGCGACGTTTGCAATTATAGGGGTTTTCGAAGACACTCAAGAATGCCAAATATCGAACCTTCCCTATTTAAAAACAACCTTCTCTGACGCTTACCATGCTCCCCGTTAGAACTATACTCACCTTTATTAAACTAAGTGCAAATGCAGCACGATTCATGTTGTTTTTTAACTATTTAGTGTGACTTGTAGGCTAGCTAGCATTGGTTCCGTACACAAATTCTGACGAAAGCAAATATGGTATTGTACAAAGCACAAATATAATTGCTCGATGTTAATTGCTGATTGAACGTAAAATACCGACATTGTTTATTTCTTTATTTCACAACTTGCCTCGCTGTCTATTCGAATGGCAATAGTCGGTGGTTTTACCTGAACTACTAACGATAGCTATATTTTGCCAGCAGCTCGATAATTAGACTAAGCGTGCAGAACAATAAACGATGCATACCTTTTTGAGCTACTTCATATATTCATGCCCATGCATTGATGCCAGTCAATCCCACTAGCAAATCACGGATGATCAGAGTTGATAAAAAATATCTATTGATTTCTAAATTCGGTGACAATGGCTGGTTATTGGAAGAGAAAATCTTGTAAATTATATTGCAGTGCATAGAATGTATTCATGTCACTGAAGAAGTCTCGCGGTTGTATATATTGGCCTTCCATGTTTTATATCACACCTCAACCTATTGGAGCTAGCGCCTCACTCGAGTGCCGAGGCCGTATATGTCTGGAAAGCCCTAGGGAATCAGCTATTGTGTTAGTACTGCCCTTCAGAGAAGAGGATGCATCAGTCGCATTAATGGTGTCTATATCCCAAATTGGAAATTGTTATACTTAGAGCCTACGCTTACGAACGAGCGGCAACAATTGACGACTCTTATGCATCTATACTCTACACCGTTAATTGAGTAGAAAGATAATCCCTGTATCAAAAGAAGGCTTGGATTTCGGCATTAGTTTGATAAGCAGCACATTTTGTGCTAAACATGGCGTCAATTCATGATCAGAAAACGTGCCTGATTATTAAATCCAGGCCCACGCGGGGCTGTATGTTGAGCGCATGGCCTATGCAGCGATTTTAGATCTTTATCCACAAAATAACCACCAATACCATAAAATCATTGCAATAACCATTGAACATACACCTTATTTCGAAATGATCCACGCAATAGTCGCAGAGGATAGCAAATTAGAGTTCTAATGCTGATGTCAGAGTACGTAATTTGGCGTGCACCAGTGTAAGAGCGGGTCATTCCTCTAAATTGCTGAAACAATGACCTCTATGAAAAACAGCATAAAATCAATAATGCCGTATAATACTACTCTGCGGCGTAAACCATCCCGCTTCAAAGGTGATGCGTATGTCATAATTGGCTACCTGCAATGCAATACGATATTTGTGGACATGATAGTGCAATTACATTTCGAATTATGCACTCTATACAATACTCTTGCAACACAACCGAGGATTTATCTCATTAAAAAAATTCCCTCGACAAAGGAGCATAGTTATGAATGCCCAGCCGTATTATTAACCTGGTGAATGCATTCTTGGTCAGTCCGGGTCATGGGTTTTTTTAACCTTTTCTTTTGGTCAGCGATACAATTTTCAAAAAATTCCGAGTTGTTGTTGTTTAAATCTTTTGCCTCGATAATGCGCCAGAGGTTTTGTTTTTACCTTGACTTCAAATCTAGGTCAATCGACAATATGCCTTTGATGGTTATACAACTTTGGTCAAATGTTAGCTTAGACATCGTCCACACAACAATAAGCTTTTATTGATGTCGTTGGCGTCACTTCCGGTTACAAACGAATTAAAGTTAAAACGGGACTGAAATCTAAACCCAACAGTCGTTAATGGTTGTGTCGTGAATTGAATTTCACGCGAAAGAAGCTCTTGTAAACACTTAACCATATATCTTGTCTAGTAATTTATAGATAGTTTTCTCGTAAAGTAAGCTTGAAGTACAGTTGGTGTCATTTCTCCTGGCCTACGCAGCGGGCTGCACAGAAGTCACCGCTGCTCTCTGCTTGTCTCACGGGCTCTCCAGTATGGCACGCCGCGGTAATATTTGATGAGCTATGGTCATTCGTGAGTCAGTCCAAGTTATCGTGGTCTCGGTGAGCATGATTTGGTTAGCTTCTGAATATATGTTTGTCAATTTGTTTGTCATTCGATAGATCGCAAATAACAATACAATTTGGTTATCTTTTTTAAAATGGAAGGTGTAATTGGTGCGCAAAATCCGGCAAGTTTGCTGATGGTGGTGAAAGTGTCATGATGGTGTCATCATCAATCCGTCCCCATCTCGATTTTACCAGCTATGCTGGAGGGGGAGTTGAATGCCCAATATGACCCTCGGTGCCAACAACAAGGCTATTTCATGAGGTTCGCAGTGCACCGCGTAACACGACGGGCCAAGTGATTTCGAGTCAATGACATGAGCAATATAATCAGCCAAGATCATCAGATCTAAACCATTTCCGTGACGTAGCATCAGACTGACAACCTTCGTTTTGTCAGTTACCGTGGCGGCCACAAAGAGCATGCCACACTTGTCAATAGATAAGATGACGTTGATGGCCACTTATGACCGGATAAACCTCCTTCCGCTGGCTACAGACGAGATTATCTCAGCTTCACTTTACGTCACACATTCAAATGTCGTCTCGCACCGGCGTATAATAGACCGTCCTTATGTATACGAGGGATGAATTATGAATAGAGGGAAGTCAGTCTGTCAATCCTTTTCTATGCTTTATCACCATCTCGACACGGGAATGTCAATTGTTTTTTCAAGACGCAGTGTAGTTAAGAGGTACTATTCGCAAATAAGTGAAACAAAATAAAGTATGCGAGAGGAAATGACAGGGCAACATTCAAGCGTATCACGGTCTATTCAAGGATTGACAAGTGGAGTACATGAAAGCTACTAACTCAGTGTGGAAAGCTTTACATACTGTATATGTACCATATTTTGTATTTGCCATAATACAGCTTTAATGGAGCTACCACAAATGAGCCTCCGTTTGTTATCCATATACGAAAGTGGAGTGATTTTTATTAAACTGGCCGAATGTCCCTCAGAATGGGTTTTCCCAAATGTATCACCGAATGCTTTTCATTTGATTTCCGGATGTTTTCAGTATGATTTCAGATTGCCTTCAATGGACCGACTACTTCCCTGCATGATTTCGAAAGGCTTCCTTTTTTAACGCTTTCCGTATGCTTTCCAAATAGTTTCAGGATAAGGCGAATCAACCTAGAATTGACCGAACTCTTTTCGCATGCTTTTCGCAGGCTTTTCAAACTCTTTCGGCTTACTCTGACGTTCGGCCGAATGCTTTAAGAACCGCTCGTACGGCGGGATTTTTCCAAACACATAGAGAGACGCGCTCGAGCATCTTGGACTATATATCTGTATTATTCTACTAATCACACACACACAATGCCACAAAAGAGGAGAGCAGGGAGGAACAAACGAACAAAATGTAACGATATTAGAACATATATATATATATATATATATATATATATATATATATATATATATATATATATATATATATATATATATATATATATATATATATAAATATATATATATATATATATATATATATATATATATATATATATATATATATATTTATATTTATGTGTAAATATATATATATATACACGCATAGTCATCCATCCTCCGTCCGAGCGTGGTTACGCAAACCTCAATAGATAAATCAGGTGATAAATAGGTTTTAATAACTATATAACTGGTCTTTATTTACACAACATAGTCATGAACGTTATCAATGTAATACAGAAGTCAACGACTTTTAATATCAACTAGCATATTGATCCATAAGTCATTCACAGCCTTCTAACATTGGCGTTAAGTCGTAGTTTTAAGTGTTTTGTAACCTACTTAAGTATGGTTGTTATTTATTATGATTCCTTTGAAATGATATTTAAAATAATAAAATTTGCATTTTCGTGCAGGTGGGTAGCAGATACTGATAACTCATTGTTGAGCAACAAAATACATAATCGAGACGTTCACTTACTTATAGATAATATAAAGTCCAGAGCTGACCTATGAAATATCACAACGCATCACAATATGTGTCCATTAAAATCGATAGTTTATTTAAATCATTTAGGTTACGTTGGTGAAGCAACCACCAATATTGCTGGATATTAAGAAAGAACAGCAGTTTTCATGGGGCCTTACTCAGGGTAAATATCTAATAATATGTCGAGAGTATATCATTGTTCACATATGTATGACATTTCACTAGCTTCTCCTTTGTTAACCCAATATTTTATAGTTCTCCTCAACCTAATATAGATACCTTCTTACTCGAATGCTGGGGCCGTATTTAGCTAAAAAGCTCAAGGGAATCATGTATGTAATGCCCTAACGAAATGAGAATACGCGTAAAACCCGTACATCAATTTGCAACGCAACTTTGCAAAGGCGGGTTAACCTTGTACATTGTGGAAGACGATGTGGCGGCCAATGCAAGCACGAGATAATTAATGCCGTATAGTGCTAATCTGTCGCGTGAACTACCCCGATACGTATTTCATAATTTTCCACATGTAATGAAATACGTGATTTATGAATCCGATAGAGAAATTAAATTTGGAATTATGAATTATCTATTTTACTCTATGCTGCGTAATTCAACACAATCGAGTGTTCGTCTCACTAAAGGAATTTCCCCGACAAATGAGTAAAGTTATGAATGTCTAATATAGGCCTGATTATCTCGTAAGTGAAGTTGTGTAAACTTTGGCGATTGCCTTTAAAGCTAAGGGGGAATTGAATAACTTGAGGCTTTCAGCATGTAGTTCGTCAAATGGTATGGGCAATCATTGGCGTCGCTTAGTCACACAACTAATGAAATGCCTACATAGCATCTAAGCATTGCATTGCTGCCGTTGGCGTGGTGGTGTCATGTAGATGCCCATAGCGATGGACATACATGTATGAATGTTCTGATCATTCAGAATATTGATGAAAATGACCAATTGCTATGACCTTGACAGGCAGATATATTCAATCAAATGTGAAGGCGACGCATTCATGTTGTCACCACAGGGTGTATAATGTTGTCAGCGCCACCCGTCAGAAGGCTAGCTCAATCGCACAAGCTGTTTATACTTTCCATTATCACCAATCTGTCAACATCTCGATATAACCACCTATTCAGGAGGAAGGGGTGTTCAATCTTCAATCAAATGCTTTGTGCCAGGAAGAACCCTACATGATCTCAAGCATTTCCGTGGCGTTGCATCAGACTAACAGCCCTCGTTTTGTCTCAGCCAGTTAGCTTGGCGGCCACAAAGAGCATTGCACTAGTGGCAATAGCTGTTTACAGGCATATAAAATGACGATTGATGACGGGATAACGCATCCTTCCGCTTGCCACATACGGCACCATATCAGCTCCCTTTGTGTTACACATTCACCTATCATCTGGCACTGGTATATAATTGATCCCCCTTTATGTACATGCAGACTGTGGTATGCAAAGGATGAATCACGCACAGAGCGGAGTCGGTGTATCAATCAGTTTATAATACAGCTATGCGTGATCAGTATTTCGGCACAGGAATGCTCTTTAGAAGTAAATGTTGCATATAATAAAAACGAAGTATTGGAAGCGAAGTGAGGGCTAGGTTCAAACGAATCACAATCTTTTGAAGAACTGGCAAGTAGAGCTACCTATACAGGGTGAAAAGCTTTATATACCGTGCTGTGTCCGTATATGTCATAATAATGCCTTAAATATGACATTATTTCCCATTTACTATTGCACCATGACATGCTAAGTCGTACGAGCCGAATAATAACCCTGATATAGAGCCATCATTAAGCACAACCAACGTCATGTCGGTGTCGATATGGTGTGAACATAAAGCTACAGTTTAAAGAGTTTATAGCTGCCTTAAGAGCTATAAATCAGACAACACGCATGACTATTGGTCAAACGTCTAGAGGTTCGGCGTCTGTAAAAGTTATGGAGTCTTATGATTGACTAAAACAACCACTCCTCCGAATTAATCAGATAATTCAACATGGTTTCAAAAGTAGCTATTGCAAAGCAACGCGCGGTTCACAGGTAGCGATTTCATAAATTTTCTCGGGCGGAGGTGAACTCTCTTAGCCTAGCTGCAAAGTCTGTGCTGTTTGAGCAAAGTCAGATTAATTCATGGTCGAGAACATTGAAAAGATTGTGGAAGGTCCTACATATATCTCTGGCAACATTTAGCTACCTACATATCTGCAGAAGTACCGTGGAAATAACATCAGAAGCCAGTCCATATTAATATAGTTTTATCCTTCCAATACAGATTAAACACCGTAAATCGGCTTCTAGTTATATAAAATAAAATACATTGCGTATCTATGTGAGGATGAGATAGCAAAAAATACACTTTTAAACATCATATAAACACTTGCGGTGATGCCTTGAAATATTGCAGTCTTTCCATGCAGGTTTTTTTTTTTATTTTATACATACGAATAATGCAATAATAGGTTAAACGTATTACAATGTCCAGGCTTATCAGATAAAATGGACCATATTGTGATTTTTTAACTGGTTTTCAGTTATTGTCCAAATGAGGTTTTTGAGTTTAATCGCTTTTGATTCAATCAACTAAGTCTGCACTATGGCTGATTGCAAAATAAGACCCTTGGAAACCCCTTTGCCTTTTCACTCATTATATGCAATTTGGCCTCTGATAACTACTCTGAGACTAATCTAGCCGATAATATATACACGAGAGTGTCACATAATTCAGAAAGACTAGGCTACTATCCGTTATGCATATATAAACCAAACATTAACAGTGTGCAATTAACGCGTCCGGAAGATATGTACGAACCGTTGATAATGTTCATTAGGTGCATATAGCAGTCAATCGTGCATAACAAATCAGTAAATTCCGCTCTGTATGCGCTTGGTGGAGCTGAAATTGAAATGAATCCGGCGCACTGGTTATAAAGGTTTGGCATATATTCAAACATATCATTGCACATGCAACGAAAAAAGCCGTTTGTAATCAGATTTGAAGTCTGCTCCTGCGCAGAGAAGCATCACACATATTTCGGAATTGGACTAATTTACAAGCATCTACAAACTTTCTATAAATCGGATTCATGGTATTTACCGATGAAATGTGTTTATGTAAGAAGGATATATCTTTGGTTATTTTAGTGAATCAGATAGCGTTCAGCATAAATATCGATTAATATCTTATAATTTGTAGTCAGTAAGAAATGGCTGATGAATTGATTATTAGGTATATTAGTAATATACCAACCAAAATACGTCATTCAACAGGCGTTTATATTTGTCAACAACATATAATAAACCCGACATTGTCCTGTCAACACACGTTTCTGCAAGGAAAACTACGGTCAATAATGCTTCAAAAAACTCATAACACATTTCAGGACATTAATCACGAAGCTTATGTCGACATTGCAATCCCTTTAGCACTGACCTTTGTTAGAAACAAAAACCCATGGTGTTATTAACGCCTTTGACTTGCAAGTATCAGTTCCTGTACTTAGGATGCAAATAGCTAAACCATAATACAGCCAACTCTTCTGTTCAGTCAAGCGAATGGTAGTGAAAAATGGCTTAATTTGTTTCAAACCGATGGTTTATCCCTGCCGATAGATAGCACTAGCAGCACTAGTCAAAGAATAATTCTGAAATTCACCACGTATTCATTATGGAAGCAATTTATGCCACTATGTGGTAAAGATGATGGAAGCCATGATACAAATATATAGCGTTTGAGTCCAATTACACTGTGACCATCAATCGGGTGGTTTATTTTACTTCCAGTCTCCTTCAATGTTTTATAAGCAAACCTTGCTGTGAACCGCGTTAGTATTCTTCAATTTGACGGCTATTCAGGCATTTATGAAATTAAGCTGGCAAACGTACAAATTAATGGTGATAATCAGCCTCTGAACTCCACATAGAAATCTATTCTAACCTACATCATCTGTTCTATGGCAATATTGGAAGCGATTGAACCAAATTGGTATGCAGCTGATGACATTGCATATCACATTATCTAGTCTGCGTCCCAGACTCCAGGGGTTCCGCTACGCTTCTCGCCCTTTGAGTCTACGGCACGACCAGCTCTAAAAGTGGCGCGTCCGAATATTCATTAGACACGTTCGTTAATCTCCGTGACCAATCATAGCAAAGGTTGTGACCCGGGTTGACCTTAATTGCAGGTGTCTGGCCCATGGAACTGGCTTGTGATACGCACCCTCGGTTCTATGTGACGTCTGGACATTGTAGCGGTCTGCTGCCAATGAGAACACATTGAATGTGTTCTGGAATCATGGGGCGTCTCAAAAGATCAAATTGGCACCACAACAAGCGCTTTAATCGCTTAGCTGCACGATAGTATGTTTACGTGATAGTAACTTAAAAAGAACCAGTTGTGTGTCTGCTTCTCTCGCCGAATGTGTGATTAACGGTGCCACTCAGCGTGAAACAACAAATCGGAGTGCTGTAGAATGTGTGCCCGGCTCATAAAAATCACTCGGCCGGTTGGACAAGTACTCAAAGGTACCCGAGAGTGACCGAGAGACACGGCTGGTGATTGGAGCATCCCTAATCTGGGATGCCCGTCCAGTTCAATACATTAGGCTCTCCTAGACTGAAGGCGAGACTATTGAACATCAGTGACATGTAAACAGCGCCCGCAGCCATCAGGCTAGGGGACCTTGACTATACATCACCTGTTCTACGGCAAGCGATTGAACCAAATTTGAATGCCGCTAATGACATTGCATATCACAATGTTAAACAGTACAATCCTAACCTCTCCGTCGGAGAATAAATTAACGATTGACATACATCACCTATATACATCCTTTTTTATTGGCTACTTCATGTAAAGGGGTGTGGTTTGTGAGTTTTGCCACCATGAAATTCCATACAAATCATTTCATAAGCCGTCCTAAATCAGTCTGCTTATGATTTGGAGAGTGAATATCGGTGCCGGTATTTATGTGTCTGGATTCCGTGGTGCTATTACCGATCTATGACAGATATTTTAAATGAATCCTGTGACAAACGAATTTCTATAACACTAGCCTTGTTTCGGTTATGCGCCATTGTTCCAAGCTCATCACGAATGCTCCTCCGTCTGGCTGCACGTTAAGATCTATTTAAGAAAGCTCATAATACGATTGGCCTCTTCGTGTTTAGTCTGTTATATCAGTATTGTCCCCGACGAGACATTTACATATATTTATTGGCGCGACTCTTTCTGACCATATGAAGACGAACACTCACAATATTCCCGAATAGTCTTAGAAATAGTTATTCAACATACGGCAAACGCAAATAGCCGCAGTCTGACTATCTGATGCAACATAATGACCATTTTGTCTTTACTTAGCTGATGATATCCGTGGATAGCCAGACTTTGGTCGCCTTGTATTCCAAAAGGATGCGTTAAACGTTGACGATATTCAGAATCCATGAGATCGCACAAGAAACTAATTTCTCGTGCAAAGTATCATGAAATGATAAAACCATTATATCCTTGCCTAATGCATATTCAGTATAATATTGAATATAAGCTGGCTTTATTACACATATTTTGACACATCTATGCAATCTGTTGATTTATATTGTACTTTGACAGCTGTTATTTCTGACAGGGCAGTGTAATTATCAGTTGATCTCAGAAGATTTGATGAATATAATTTAAAATTACATAAAAGATTTGCAATACTGCAAGGCAGGTTTTGTTCATTCACAGCGTCATTTACTCTATCAAGTTAATACAAGCATGATTGTTTACAGACATGCAGGTATTTGTTCATTCATGCAGCGTCAGTAAAAATTTAGGAGTAAGAAATTATCGTTGACTACAATTTTAATCTATCCAATGAGCTGCAGGCTGCGATTGGATTACAATGATTTTGGATGTGAAACTGACAACGAAAGTTCAGCTTTACTGGTTACGTATTGAATTGGCAAGCTCAGTGGTTGTGCTGATAAAATAAATTACTGCCCATTACTTTAACAGGGATTGGTGACTTATGGATTCCTCTTAAACGCATCATCAAACAAACAATTGCTGCTGCGTACAATCACGATGCAGTGAATATCCCACTGAATCACTCATCATCGATTGTATTTGTGGATGAATTGGATTCAGAAAAGATGATTCCGCGCCCTCTAATGGTAATAAATGAAGTGGTAACGCAGGCAGAAAACATACTCGTTGATGCATAACCCTACTTTAAGGAGGATACATCGTAAATTGATTCACTTTGCGCTTGGAAATTGCTTCGTAAATCATACTGTTTACTTACAACTAACCTACAGCATTTAGGCCTAATAGACGAACGATGTTGCCCCCAAATTTCTAAGATAAGATGCTGAACTGAACAAAGAAGATATATATAGCGCAGATAAGAGCTGGCTGGACGGATACGACGAGAAAGTGCCAAGATGGTAATTTTCAATTCATTGATCATATCCATATGTTACCAGATGCAACTATCGTGCTTACAGTCTAAAACACCAGCATGTAACGATCCCACCGCTGTTACTTTATGCACGACATATGCTCGTCACATCAAGACAAATAAACCGGGATAAACAGAAGGTCGATGCTTAATGTAAGGAGAGGATCCATGAATAAGAACACATACGCATTGCTTGGATATCTTTCTCAATAAACCGTTCTTAATTATCAAGTAGGTCTGTGAGGCGCGCTGGATTTGCATACATACGGAAAGACGAATTTGAAGGCGTAATTGCCTGTGCACAGGTCGTCTTATGTATCTCTGTCATTTTGTATGTTTAGTTCAGCGAGTGAATCTCGATTTCCTTTTTTAGTATGAAACATCGGCCATTTATCATCATTTGTTGAACGTTAATTTGCTTAGTACGCCTTTATGCTGTCTTCGAGGAATACATCTTTTTTTAGTGAGAGTTATTCACTAGCGAAACAAAATGATCTAAGACAGCGCCTTAGACAAGGAAAATTTCTAATATGCATTACAATTTTATGGGAGATATGAACTGGTGAATAAGCGTAAATGTATAGGAAGAATGGAAATTGAGTTACCGCCCCGTGTGCCATTGACGCGCACTGCATTAAATACCATGCGTCTAATTTAGCAGTGAAACCATCATAATGACAAAGACAGCGCCTTAGACAAGGAACATTTCTAACATATATTACAATTATATAGGAGATAAGATATGGTGAATGAGCGTAAACATACAAGAAGAATGGAAAATTGAGCGACCACCAGGCGGCGTTATCTTTTTTTATCTTACGGTGTGTGTCATCCAAACGCACTGCATTGAATACCATGGAACGAAAGGTGTGGATAACACCATTATCTCATTATATGATAAGATAACATAAAATAAGACCACAAGCTAAACCACGCCCATATTGTAAGGCTGCTGGACGAAATCGCCCAATATATTACAACGTAAGGGATCAACCCCTAATATCTACTACGAAACGTAATGTATTATCTGTGACAATATCAAATAGCACGATAAATCGTTACAGGGCTTTGCGAATTCGAAATCTGTGATTGATGAGACTATTTATGGTTTCTGCGGGTTGCCATAAACAGGTATCCTTCGCATCTAATGTACTTGCCTTGTGATCAAGGGTTTACTGTTACCTCGCTGATGTTTTATATTCGATATTTTGTGTATCTAATTTTTTTTTACCAATCTCATCAATGCCACCATGTGGCATTATGCGTGCGGCACCGTAAGGAGTGCACTAACTGGTCAATTGTTGTTCCCTCTCTGAACAACCTATTAACTATACGTGGTGGACACCTGAATCACTCCTATGCTTAATTCTGTCGTCCAACCCTATGAAAACCTTCACATTATTTACGCATGAACGGTTTAACAAATTGGCTAATGTGGCGCTTAGGTTGTTTAAAACCATTGGATCACCTGCTGATTATAGTTAACTTGTACATTTTCCAAAGCCATGATCTTCCGAAGCTTTTTAAAGGATTCGTAAATTTAGAATTTCATAGTAACATGGCAGCTGTAAAGCAGAATAATTTGGTAAGGTATGATTTTCGCCTTAAAAACATTTTATGAATGACTAGCTGGAAAGGCAACGAGGGTTAGACTAAGTGCAAGCAAGCCAACATGCTAGTCAGTCCAATGAACCCATTTTTTATTTAAATGCTTTAGTGAGTGAGCGCTCAAAGGACATGACATTTCTGTACTATATAGATTGTTATACGACTTGCAAACCAGGTATTTCGAGGGGAAATGGTATTAGCTTAACTTTTATACGTATCGTAATTTAAAGTTAGCCATCTAGCGGAGACATGTAAGAAGCGCCGGATAGAATCAATGAAAACAACAAGTTATCCGGTGGTTAAGATGGGCTGCATTGAAATTGCAGCAGTGAAACATGATCGCACTGTGTTTCGGGCGAATTTGTCCAATTGACAAACACAAGTGTTGACAATATTGCTTTTGAGCACTGAAATACTATGGTCAATTATCATCTGACTTGTAGCTTTCAAGTATTATCAGGCGATTTTTCCACAGCAAATAAATAACTACCAGAAGTTGTGTTCGAACCCACGCGGACATTCGTCATTTGGAACTTAATTCCAGCGCCTTAACCACTCGGCCCTTCTGGTATCACGCACGTTGGTAGGGTGGCAATACTTGGAGCTCGTTTAATGACAATGCCGATTCATTAAATGGGAGGATTCTCAACACGTTTGCTCCGTTGGTAAATTCGCAAAAGCAGAAATTGCTTGTAAATGCGTAGAATTTCAATCTTTCGAGGCTCGCGTTTCATTAGGGAAAAAAAAAATATTCTCAGAATTCTATTCAATCAATACAATTCTTTGCTAACAGGAGATATCAGATAATTATGATGAATCAGCGATATAAGCCTTCAGCTTCCATGTGCGTCTATCTTATTTAGAATATGCCTAGAATCCATGCAATGTTCTGGGATAATCGCCGATGGTGTTACGGTTCGGCCTACGCAATATAAATATTGAACAGTACTTTTACCATAGTTTGATTGACAGGATCCTACAACTGAAGTGTTTTACCCGATAATTTTAATAAATTTGTATTACCTAGCCTGCGACTTAACACGAGATAAAAGACATACATTATCGATATTCACAGCGATTATTAAACCTTCTATAACCGCATAGAGGCCACGCAAATGTCCAGGTAATGGCATGACACGCTGTGGTAAGAGCGGAGTGATAAGGACCTCACGTGGAGTGCATGCATTATGATGATGCTTAAGTTGCCGAACACATCTGTCAATCAGCGACGGCTATCTGCTGATATTCATGAACAATGATTGTTGATATGGTGTTTCTTCGTAATGTACTAGTAGGAGAAGCCATAGCAATGTCGATTGTGCCAGCAAGTTGCAGATTTTGTCTGATAAAGGACTGTCAGCGTCGCAAGAGTATTTGTAGCTCCTTAGATATCGCAGGGATCATGAAGAAATACCAAGATATTTGTAGTTTAGCAAATATTTAATGAATTACCCCCTGTCCCCTCAGCGCCATGCTCATTCCGATTGAACAGCTTGTCAAACGAGTTGTTGTTAAATGCAGAATGTTGGTATGCAGCAATTTGTATTTACATAGCTGTCACGATGAAGCAATATCCTGCATGATTTGATAAGAGAGGTAAGAGCACAAAAATATTATACTCGCTGCTGAAATTAGAAAAAAAGTGAGGAGTGTAGACTGTGTTTCCAACCCAATTTATATATATATATATATAGATATATATTTATATATATATATATATTGCTATATATATATATATATATATATATATATATATATATATATATATAGAGGATATAGAGATATAGAGATATATATATATATATATATATATATATATATATATAGATAGATATATATATATATATATATATATATATATATATATATATATATATATATATATATATATATATATATATATCTCTCTATATATATATATATATATATATATACCTTTTATTCCTATATATATTGTTGTGGTCCTCTAAAGGTCGTCCACGAAAATATTTACGTATAAATCAAACCTTTCGTTTCCATATATATTCGCGTATATTTATATATATTGCGGAATACCATTTTCAAACCATTTTCCGACATCATGGATTAGAATCATAATATTTGTTGTAGATGTGATCATCATGAGCCATTGATGCGCTTCATTCAAAGTTCAAAATAGACAAATAATGTGAAAAATACAGTTTTCGGTATTAAATCTTTTGATAGTTCAGCTTAACATATTCTACACTCATGCTAAACATTTTTTGGGGGGCCAAAGTAGATATGGTTGTAGGGAATATATTGTGGTTATCAGGTTTAGTCAACGAATGGTTAGTTGTTAAGATTTGATTTTCCCATAAAATTCATAATTCAAAGAAATCATTCGTAAAATTATTTTTGTACGTTATAAAGACCGGAATATCATATTAAAATGGTCTATATATATCGTGTGTTTTTACCGTTATTAATATAATGAAATGAATGTTCTCTATGTCGCTCCCCATAACTCAAGGCCAGTTCAATTAGACATTGTGTCAGCCCATCCCTTTAAACCTATCTCTGAGAATTTTTTTCTAGCGCTACATTCCAGATGTACTTAAGGTAGCAGATGAGAATAAGAATTGTTTATTTGCATACAGATTGCAATCGTAATATAGCCCATAACAAAATTGATTTAGCATGATACAATCCTACCAGCACTATTGCTCAAAATCTCATCACGTTGCCTCTGGAATGACAAAATAGCATTCTATGAAGTGATATAACCACATTGTGACTATCGAATGCAACGTAACGTGCGGGCAGTTCTCTCTTAGCGGTTGGCGTCTGTGTTTAAAGGCACCTGCCATCTTTTGAACGCCATGCATTTCGCTGAGAAAGAGAAAATGTGAATGCGATACTGAAAAAGATAACACGTATGACGTTTAAAATTGCTAAGATAACGCAAGCGCTAATATGTCTAAGAAAATAAATGCGCTACATACCTTACGCATCCTATATTTCGTTCATTGCAGCACGACTTACGGTATAATCCACACGCAATCCTATGTGGGATAGATATCTAACTTATAAACTGTCTGTTACGTGAATATCCAAGAACGCACCTAAGCAATTTGTCTTGTATCTCGGTGTCATAGACCAATAATTTTCATCCGTAGTTGAGAAATACCATATACATAACACATAATATGCAGACCTTGAAGCACGAATTAATGCTTGTTGAACATTTTCACATGTATCCGTATAAGTCATTTGCAGGAGAGTGGTTGGTCTCTGATGTAGTAGTTATAGACGTAATTGCTAAGCGCATTAACGCCTATGTCATTTTAGGTATATTCTAATGCGATAACTTAGTAGAATTTAAAAGAGTACTCTCAGCTTCTACTGCTCATCGCAGTGGACTCAGGGAAGCCCCTAAAGAGACCACAAATAAATGGTTTATGTAATTTATAGGCATCGATATGTAGGGAGGCTTTAAAGAAAAAGGGGTCTTCACTTTGGACATGTTGCCTATGATCATTTATATAAAAATTAAGGTAACGTTTGGACATGTTGATAAACAAATGCGTTTACCGCCTGTATGTAGATAAATCATCCTTAGCAGTAACTGTTTGAGGCTCATATTGAGCCAAATTGTTTGCTTGATTGCTTCCCATCGAATATTTCTTATACTAATTTTGACCTTACGGTTTGTCAAAACTTTAAAACAGTAATTTTGAGATCTGAGAATTGAAACGCTATTTTCGATAAGCGAAGCTAAGTGAAGAAGTCATTCATAAATCATTGCACGGAATCATCACCGCTAAGCAACTTCCCACAATCTAAATATAACTAGTAAACAACATCACGTGCTCAATCCCTGCACTGATAACTGAAATGTTCTGCAGAAAGCATCTTGGTTGATGCATCATCGGAATCTCGCGAGGATAACCCCCAAATTGATTCACCAACCGTGTAGAAATTACTTCGTAAATCAAACTTCATATGTTTGATTGAGCCCACAGCGATTCGATCAAATTTGCAACGTTCGCTGGCATAAACCTATGGCTGAGTTAAGCCTGTTCGGAAATAGAAAATAAAAATTTTAGGTCGCAAAATATTTCTCTGCATCATTTTAATAATTTTTGTCCTATGTTTTGTCCGAGTCCGTCTCCTTCTTGGCATCATCATAACAACAGAAGGAGATACTCGCATAAAACAAAACAAGCCCATTACTGCCCGATTGTGAAAAATAATATCATGCAATTTCACATAAGTTATCATTGAAAACATCAACTGAAAACATCATTATAAGTAATATATCGCCCTGTTTAATGCAAGGGTGGTTTGTATTAGTCTTTACCAAAAGTTTCATGAGATAAATATCTTGCAAAAAAGGTTGAATTAAAGAGAATAGTGGAAAATTGAGTGACTGCCAATCACTATCCTTTTGTCCTGTTGAGATATTTTATCCTTCCACACAACATGCACTACCATGTGGTATCTTATTTTAACGAAATGTTCCAATTCAGCTCGGTCTGTTGTCACCTACAGAATTTCTCATCCTATCTCCCCTCACGTAAGACTCACCATCCTCATGGTGTTTATGCACGTGATGTGAGGACGTGTAAGGATATTCCGTGACCTTCTTGCACGAGGTAATCAACAGCAAGAAGCCGATTCTTGGGGGAGCTATCATAAACAGTAACGTTAACCCAAAGGGCTCATCAAAACTACATTAGATCGGCTTGATGAACAGCCAAGGGGGCACAATGCCCGCAGTGATACACGGATTTGTTATTAAGGGAAGGGACGCATGAATCCGAACGCGTACAAATCATGCAAGTAAGGTACGTAGATTTAGCTACTTGCAAGTACAATTCTATTCTTGCATATTTCACTGATACGGCTGAAAATACATCATGAACAACCCGGTTACATAATTTGTGCTGATTTGTTATGTATCTCTGAGCCCCCAAAGAAATCGCACCATATCTTATAATTCAAGGGACTTAATAAACACTGATATAATAATAACACTGAAATTATTTATCTGGGGTTTCTGATGTTGTAAAATCTATTTATAACGTACAAACGAGTAGTCACTGATGCTAGAAATATCACAATCGTACGTTTCAATCCTCTCTTCCGGTAGAAGACATATCATTGCGTTTTGAAGACGTACGTCAACTGCACCAACATGCTACAACATATGCTCTCAACCGCATATATATTACAGACTCCAATACAATTCATATTATATACCGGTGACACCACAATCAAATACATCGATAAAAACTGCCATGAAGCTGTAGCCACGGTATAAAGTGAACTAACCCAATTCACAGCATGGTGCATACTAATAAAATGTCGCTTAGTATATATATAAAAACTAAATATATGATCGTCAATATGCGGTGCCATGAATGATAATAAACTTATTTTAAAGGAACACATCAAACTAGTGGCCGCTAGAATATCCAAAAGTATGTATATTTAGGAAGCTACGAGGAATCGCCCACATTTATCCATCACTTGGTCGCACACATGTTGCGGAATTGTGTGGAACTCTCTCTCTCTCTTTCTCTTGTAAGGCAATGCATTGTATTGCACGCAATTGACAACAAACGATTGATCTGGTGCTTCATATATTAGAAAGAAACCCAGCTTGGGCCATTGAAACTCAAGTTGTCTGGTACTTAAATTCCCAATATATGACCGCTAAATGGGTAAAACGTCCTTATCTGATAGAGTTGGCAGTTAACCGTAATTACCTAGTTACTGACAGGGCGGACAGTGAAAAAATAGACTGACCCATAACATTTTTGTAGCCCGATTTCAACAGAATGGTATTGTTCCAGGCTGAACAATATCCGATTCAATCTCAAAATACATCAACATTATATGACACGTAATTGGGTATTTTTTAAATTACCCAAGGACTGTAGGCTGTTGCATCGGTGAATATGTAGGTTACAGACAAACTATGTACACCTTGACTAATCCGACTACAGCGCTCGCTAGACTCTCATCGCCAGTACTCCATTTGTCAGTCATGCCGAGTCCGTTATGGCTCATCATATTTATTGATATTACCCGTGTCCTCGACTGCGTATGACATCAAAATATTTCTGAAAAGGAGTATTCCGTCTGCAAAACAAATGTTGCTTGAAACCGACCAATAATGCGAATTGACCGATTTGCCAAGTTTCAACAATCGATATTGCAAAAAGAATCTTGTCTCTTAGCGTGCTCAACTCTGAATCAGGTATATTCGCAAGCTCAAACTTAAAAATGGCGGTAATATTTCCAGGAAAATGCTTTCACAGATATGAATAAGAACATGTATGTTCTTAAAATGAACCAAAACATAAACAGCCGTTCGTTATTTATGACACACCAATTTTTATCGTAGAATTTAAATTATTTACGCCGCAAACTGTTTTTGTAAAAACGAAGCTGGTAATTATGCGCAAACGCTTCGGACAGGGTGTTGTTAGTCTACCAAAGAGCGAGATGGCTTTCGGTGGATTTGAATTAGGAATGGTTTATGGGATGAACATAGTGGGTGGGAGTTTCCATATCAGTAACGCAGTTATTCACGAATTGTCATGTTATAGTGAATTTTCGATAACTTCACAATATGAACAACGGCGCTAAGATTCACATTAAGTATTAATGAATATTAGGAAAGTAGGCTGTGAATCCACTTCATGATAACATGGCAGATATTAAAAGTGCCCCCAAAGCCCACCAATGAAAGTTTCTTTGTTGCGATAAACACTCCCGGAATAATAATGTTATTAGTGCAAGCATGGTTGATGGAATTTTTTCCCAATTGTGTGGATTAGCCGTGATTATATTGCCGATTATAATACCTAGTAAGTGTGTAAATCGTCTCCATAAGAAACAATGGTTCATCGTTCCGTTGGCGTTGTGGTCACGTTCATGGACAACATTGCCGTAGATTGGAGTGCACAGAATATTTGAATATATGTTATTGAAACTCGTGGCCAAGGGCTGCACCGTATATTATACTTGATATCATATAGAATAGTATAGTCTGATTAAATAAAGGTGCGTGACAGATTCATAAACAACCAGTTGTAAGGCTATTCCTTTTTTACCTTTTTTTGATAAAAGATAACGGCGGTAGGTGTAGACTTTATTATATAATAGAGTCAGATTAGACTATGTCATTTTCTTCGTCTAAATCGATCATTCTGCGCCATTTTATTCCATTTTCTGTCCAACGAGCACATAATAACACATTGTTCCCTTTTCCTGTAAGACACAAACTATGATCGCGATGGTACATGTGTGATATTATAGCTACAAATCTTTTTTTCCTGTTTGCCTGCCCTGAGCTGGCGCACTTAGCTGAGTTTGCTATCAATTTGTTTTGTGGATACGCCTGAGTTTGCTGACTCAGCTAAGCTCGCCGACTCAAGTTAAGACGACTCAAGCTAAGATTCCTTATGTATACGACCCCTGAACTTCAACCTGTGTCTTGATTTGACTACAAAGTTTCATGGTTGTCATATGTATATTTTACTAAAAGCATTCGAAATGTTGCACATTATTTGCAATGCAAACTATACAGTACCGCTTTCAAAGATATCAACTTTGTTAAATAATGCAATAGTTGAGCTCCGCCTCAGATAATGAACCCCGTGTTGATGAAATCTTGTAATACTTGCATGAAATAAAAACACACTATTCCATAAATAGTGAATCCATTAGTAGAAACCCAATAATTACATTTTAATGACTTCTTAGATGAAATCTTGTAATACTTGCATGAAATAAAAAAACACACTATTCCATAAATAGTGATTCCATTAGTAGAAACACAATAATTACATTTTAATGACTACTTAGATGAAATCTTGTAATACTTGGATGAAATAAAAACACACTATTCAATAAATAGTGAATCCATTAGTAGAAACCCAATAATTACATTTTAATGACTTCTTAGAATCAAACGCGGACATTTGCACGGGCAATTGGTTCTCAGGAGGATTCAGTACCAGTATGCTGCTCGGTTAATTCACGAAATTACATATGCCTACTTTCAAATTATTTTTACCACATTAGTTATGGTGGATTGTGGTACTAGCTGTGGTTGTTTGACTGGTTAATACTTAACACATGCAAGAGATAACCCTGATTAATATATTGTGATATAGATTTTCAACAACCTCATGGATAACAGTTTGGGTATATTTGAGAAAAGAATCGATAAATCATAAGCGTAGTTTCGAAGTGTAATTCATGAATCCTATACGTATAAATATATAGCATACACATAATACTGGTCAATTTAAATAGCGAGATAGACTTTAATAGCTATGGCTAACAGTCTGCACCATATATTATATATTTATTCTCAAATCTTGATAAAAACATTAATCACCAACTGAAACATATTTATAACTAAAGGCGAAACGTTATGGCATTGGGTTCTCTGCTTTTTAGTTGTACATTGAACTTTGTAGCGACGAATAAGGGATCATTATGATTGATGAATTGTATGTGAGGACGCTATAATAGATATGTTTCTATGTTTATATCCTGGTCGTTTGTTGATTTTGTATATTGAACAAAAACCTTTTTTCAAATGTTACGCGGTAGTTAATTCTTATATGAATGTGACATAATGATTTAAAACTTGCAGCCGTGTATCTAAACTGCCTTTTTAAGACGTTGTTACGTTCATGATTATTGTCAAGCAATTAAATTTGCATATATAAGATAATTACTTTTCAGTATACATGGGTGTCGTGAATGAGACTATGTCTGTGATTTCATCTGTGACATGGACATATTTTGTTTCATTTATACGTCCCTGTACGCTATTAATGGGTGTCGACTATTACAATTTTAGTTAGTAGAACGTTCTGCGCGCTATGACTTCCGCTCGAAAGGTACGTCGGACTCTTTTTACACGTAAACAATTTCGAGCGCGTGCATGACAGCGATATGAAGTACTGGGGATTTGTCTGGAAACGCAGAATGTGTCAAATTACTCTGTGAGCATCTGTTTATCTCACGTGACTTAGTTATAACGCGTTAGATGTCTAGCAGATTGAAGCTTCTCAGCCGGGAACGCTTTCATCGTCTCATCTCTGTATCAAATGACGCGTGTAATTGTTTTGATATATACCAGGTATTGAAAAACGGTCAGCTAAAAAGGCCTTTTTCATTCTATAACTTATAACTTGTGATATTCGCCCTCAGAGTGCGAGCCATGTGTTCGATATATTCACCATTTAGTTATAGTTATATTCAACAATACGTCGAGATTATAACAAGAGACTAAACAGTATGTCGATACTTTCAAGTGACAACAAAATGGCGAAATAAATCATAACTTCTGAAAGCTGTTGTGCATTAGGAATTATATATAAGCGACAGGTAATCTTAGCATTCCATCGATATTGGTAGGTTACGGTTTTGCATCTGATTGCCAGAGTGGCATGAAGAGTTTACCACTAGGTACCGGAAAGCCAGAGAGCGTATTTCGAAGAAGCTAATGACCACAAGACAGATACCCAGAAGGCTGTTGAGCAGATATGATCTGGTAGTTCATAACAAGGAAGCATACGAGCAGGCACCTGATGACTAGGTAGCTGACGACCAGGTAATTCATGATTTGGTAGTTGATAACTAGGAAGCTGATCCGCAGGCACCTGATGACCAGATAACTGATGACAAGCTACCTGAAGACCGGTTAAATCATGATCAGGTAGCTAATGACCAGGTAGCTGATGACCGATAAGCTGATGACAAGGTAGCTGATGACCGATAAGCTGATGACAAGGTAGCTGATGTCACTCTTCTGACACTTCGCAAGCCAATGGCAAGCTTTCTTTTACAGTTGGAGATATGTATATGGACCATTGCACTTAAGTTTCATCTTGTCGAACTTGCACATCACCCATAATACAAGGGCAGGGTTAACACACTGGTGTTTTGACGGAACTATACGGTTAATGTTGTTAATGCGTCTCCATTGAATGACATGATAGGCTTCCTTTAAGGCGGGCATATTTCTTAAGATTCTAATGTTATTGTCTCGCTAACTACATAATAAACTAGGCATCCACGGATGTAGGTAGAATTATTACTATGGCGTATTGCAATATTGATATCGTTATGCAGCTCATAAATCTGTTCTATTTAGATACTTCTATATGCTGCTCTTATAAATGCTTAAATGATCAAATCATAGTGAAAAATGAAGACGTAAATTAAGAGCAAGGTAATAGGGAGCACATAAATCGAATACCTTTGGCATCTCACCAAACATATGTGACACACAGATAACATCCATTCGCGTTATTTCTCCCTTTATAAGCCTAATGTTTTGCTTTAATGTAATGCCATTTCGCGCTAGCCATTATTAGGTGTAACCCCATATTCATGTTTGTTATATTCACATAAAGTAGAACATCCATAATTGTACTGGCACTTGTAGCTCCCTGAGTGGTCTTATATTTTGGTTATTACCCTGGCCCACATCGTAATATGGGGGTGCCGATAAATCATGGCATTTAATTTGTTTCAATTTCTATAGCCGGTAAACATATATTCTACATCATTCTTAGCTTCCATAAAACCGCTGTCCTTTGCGTGAATTCTCCTTTGCATGTATCATAATCATAGGCTCAGCAATAGTTTGGTCAAATAACATGCAATATGTTTCTAATTTTGCTAAAGTTGATGATACCTTCATTCTGTCCAAATCTAAGGTAAAGCAGATATTTTGAATAAGATGCAGACAGTTCAATACATATTCAACATGCGTGGGCTGGTCTTGAACAGTGAATATGACGGTTAGATACTGAGCACAACAAATTGTGATAAGAAAATTCCAAATAAAGAACATTTTGTTACTTAAAAAGTGAAGCCAATCTTGAACCAGTGACACTGATGTTCTCTTTCCTGTCATTGTTAACTATAACCGCAGAACTGATCCTGTTATCTCCATATTAATCTTGCAGTTATCAAGTTGTTATTCAAGGCAAAGTAATTCACACAGTAGAGCATTCGACGTGGTACATGTGACGATCATCATATTGTTTCCGCAAATGAAACCCAGATCATACATTATTTGAAAACTACTTAGACGTGTTATTACGTCTTGAATTGCGTATGTTCGACCAAATGGTTACAACGATGATTGATATTAACCATTCATCTCATCGCAATAGCCTATCCTGCATTAGTACGTTTTCAGAGCTTAATGTCGGCAGGTTCGGCTATAAGGAGACACATCCTTACCCGTAAGTATTTTTCTGATCGGTAATATCATAATTTCAAGCAGATTAGCTTAGTCAGCATAATCATTTGTCAATGACGGTTACTGACATCGTTTGTGTTATCATTGCGAATAAGAAAAACAACCCACTCCTTATTCTTCCTCGACCTATGCCATTCGTCATTACTTATGATTTATTGTCTGCTTATCGGAAGCCCGTAGATCCACAGCCATTTGAGCTGCCCTACATTATCCATCTTTCCCTGACACATTTCAATAGTAGTGTAGTTTGCCCCTTACCAATATAATTCCGACTCATTTCCGATCCGTCGTCTACTGTTTATTTTGTATGTGTGCACTTATAGAGGGTTCATGGTCAGGAGCATCACCGTAACCCGACAGATCCGTTTTCAGCATCCAGTATATGTTTCACTCCGCTTAAAGGTAGATCACATTTGGTCGTTCAGAGATTCCCGCTATGACGCATTCTCGCATATTCAGAGATTGATGGATTAGGATACTTGAAGTGACTGGATGCTCCCTCAAGTAACATCTTCTGCTTATACGAAACCGACCATCAGTTGTTGCCTTACAGTGGTCGGAGTTAAACCGGTCCTGCTTTGGGTAACCCACATCATGTGCTCGGTATGTGGCCAATGTAATTTCCACAGACGTCATATCAACACATCAATTATTGTAGCCATGGAATCACACTCGCTTATTTTAGAACCATTTATCTTCGGTCCTGAAATCCTTCGAATAAGTTAATGTCGATATTCTCGACAATTATCCTGATATCCTTTGTCTGTCATTTAAGAAAAGCCTACTTCATAAAATACTGTAGATAATAGAGCTATGCGTACCTGACACGGTCAAATCCGTTTATCAACCTAGACAAAAAGACGCTCATAATTGGATGGAGAGGGTAACGTCCCGTTGCCTGCAATCTTCTAGGAAACGCGCGCCTACGGCACTCCATCCCACGTATGTCGGACGTGCTATTGTCAGTCTCTTTGAAGCCGCATTTAGCACAAACGGTTGCTTCCGGTCCACTTACGTGTCTAACGCAACACGACACAATCCTTCATTACCATCAGCATGCCCCAGTGTGCCCCACGTAGTCGTTTGAAGTTGGGATCATCAAAAGTTTTTGGAGGTATCACTTTTTTTTCTCGTGCTGCGCTAAGGGGTACAAGTATTCGTATAAAATTCACAAGTGTTTCATTCCCATTGTCATGACAGCAACAACGTTTCATTTAAACTTAACCTGCCCAAAAAGGCAATAAGATGATGTGCAAACAAACAGCGGAGTGATACACGGCACTTTTGATATTTTCATTGAACAGATAGCGGACGTGGTTAAGCAGACGGTTAAGAAAATTTAAGGAAAAGCATTCGAAATAGGGTAAATCCTACCAATATATATATATATATATATATATATATATATATATATATATATATATATATATATATATATATATATATATATATATATATATATATATATATATATATATATATATATATATATATATATATATATATATATATGTATATATATATATATAAAATATATATATATATATATGTATATATATAAAAATATATATGCATATATATATGTATATATATATATGCATGTTTATATATATATATATATATTTATATATAAATATATATATATGTATATATATATATGTATATATATATATTATATATATATGCATATATATATATGTACATATAGATATATATATATATATACATATATGTGTATATGTATATATATATATATATATATATATATATATATATATATATATATATATATATATATATATATATATATATATATATATATATATATATATATATATATATAAAATCCAGGTGTTTGGAGGGTAAAACTTGTAATTCGCTATTTGTCAACTGTTGTGCCACCAATCTTTGCTTTAATTAACCAGCCACGTGCTTGATGTGATTGACATATGGAGGCTTTGATAACACGACTATATTTACTGCGCACATGCTGGATAAAAACGCCGTGCATGCAATTATATTACGAAGCTTGTTGACGCTACCGTTTGAGTAGTCCGTTCATTCAAACATGCAAACAATGCGGCTTTGTACACTATTTCTATACCCTGTCAAACCACACAAAATACACTGGTAACTGTTGCCAATGGTTTGCTTCACATCTTCAATTAATAGCATTCTATATCCTGTTTTGACGATCCACGTAAATGATTGCAAAGTGAACACCAAGTGATCATTATGCAACTTGTTCGTCATGGAACTTGTGTCTTAGAAGATAAATACCTGTCAATATATGTTCGTTAACAAGGTTTATACGTAACATAAGTGATTGATAGGATCAGTCATGCTCAGGGACTAAATATACAAGAATTGTTATTTTCACCTGAACTGAGTGAAAAAACGTTTTCGCCTCCGTTTCGGACAATTAACATATAACCCTTACCAATGCTATTTGTTTAATCATCTCGCAAGCACGAGAAGGTGTATACAGATTTGAATGCATCCTCTTATAGTCGCTCAGCCCTGTATGATATAATAAAATGGTTTTGTTCGCATAAGTAGTCAGTATCTTCTGCCTTTATAAACCCGTGGACAAAGATTTTATAGACATTGAAACGAATTTATTAAGTGCAAATTACTCTGTCATCTGCGTGGCCCATTTAAGTGGGCCAAGAGGTACTGGCATCCCAAACCTGATGGCACAGGCTGCATGCCTTGATGTCTATTCTCTGTCCCGCTTATTCATAGACACCTCCATCCGATGACATTAACTGTGCGGATGCATTACCCGCTTCACTCTTTTGAAGTAGCTTCAAAGACTAGGATGAATACCGAGAGGAAATCACAGAGGGAGAAGACTAGGAGAGAGAGAGATAGAGAGAGAGAGAGATAGAGAGAGAGAGAGAGATATAGAGAGAGATAGAGAGATAGAGATATAGAGAGATAGAGAGAGAGAGAGAGAGAGAGAGAGAGAGAGAGAGATAGATAGAGATATAGAGAGAGAGATATATATATATATATAGAGATCTAGATATAGATATATATATATATATAGAGATATATATATATATATATATATATATATATATATATATATATATATATATATATATATTATATATATCTCTCTCTATATATATAGATATATATATATATATATATATATATATATATATATATATATATATATATATATATATGTACGTAATTATTGGGACGTATATCCCTCTGATTATGGTCACCTGAATTAATGAGTTCACTGGACCCGGAGTAATGAGGCGTATACGGTACAATGACTTTTATGGCATAGCAGCGTTGAAACAAATATGAATCTTTGACAATTGCTTTCACAGCCATGGGTCAATGAGACAAGATGTCAATAAGATGGATTTATATGTAGCAGCAGCCAAGTAGAGATGCAGTAAGATTGTCGTTAATCTCCCTTTCAGTTCCCTCTTTACGGTGCAAGACCTTCTTACAAAGACAATAACACGTGTGCATTGAACATCGGCTTGCAGTTCGATGTACCATTTCATAAGCAACATTGATAGTACGAGGGTTTATTTCTAGAGACATGGCACCACAGTGTGGCAGCGATAATGAGCTGAGATAGCAAGTGACTGGGCGAAGGTAAGTTAAGCGGAGGGGGGCGGGGAGAGGCGGACCGGGAAGTCCACGAAACTCTGATGGCATCGATGCTTGTATCCTCAAATGGATCAAGCTGGTTCCCTTTGTGGTCGGTCACTGCTCTAAGAAATACCCTAAAGATGAGATATCCCCGAGAGTGATCAATGCTGACTACACCTGATAACATAACAAATAAATCCAAAGCGACCAAATCGTTCAAACTAAAGTAACAAGGACATAAGTTTTGACGATATCGAAGTGACTCTTAGTCTACTGAGCTTGCGTTCGGGCATTATTACTCACTGGTCGCCTCATCCACCGCACACCATCACCTCCATCATTAACTTTAAAGGGACATGTAAACGTACGTCAGCCTCTGAATGTATACAGCAATTATTTATGCTTGTAGATTCAGGACTTTATGGAATCCCAGTTCCCCCAAGCTCAGACGTCCTTGCAATTTTGATAGAGTAATAGTTTGTCGAGTTGATAAGGCTTTATAGGCCGTTATTGAGTGAGGCCATCATAACACGCAGCGGCTTTCGATTCGCAGACGCACATTCAATCAAAATTAAGTCATTATCGAAGTATCTGAACTGACAGATTCAACGATGATCGTTACACTTATTACGACCGAGGGATTGTGACTTGGCTTGCGCAGGATATGTAACGGAGGTAATTATACATATCTGCCCCTACCGATGTAACACAACAGGTAAAAGAACCATTTACGGTTCACGGTCAATTTGTGGCTGAACATCATCCCATAAACCCAATGACAGTCTTGCCTTGACTGATTTCGTAATGTCTGTGTTCATTTGATATACTTTGTAACACATATTGCTTTATCTACCTAATACGAATACCTGCAAACGGGCTTACATCGAAAAGAGCTGTTTCAGCTATCCCGTCATTATGCAAGATTATTTGTATTCAACATCAAGCAATGCGCACGTGTTTAATACTGCTAAACACTGCACATTGACATTATGCGATAGCATAAGGACCGCGGGTTATGTCATTAAATCCGACAGGATCGTGCTTTCCATTTGTTTGTATTACGTACGTAATTGGTTGCAAGCATACACAACACGAAGCATAAAGAGAAGCATGTTACTGTATTATATTTTTTTATTTTGCCGGACAATTTTGTACAACAGCTGTTGGCGTCCTTACTATGGTATTTGATGGTCATTGCCAATCGTTTGACGGCTCCATTTAATATCACAATTCCCCAGCATAATGTAAATCCATGATCTCAATATCATGGTTTACCAGGCCACCTAATAGTGTCAGGTTAAATGTTGTCATGCTAAAAAATAGATTCACAGATAGTCAAGTACTAGTCGTAACAATTATCAATGAATTACAGCCCGTTTTTGTACCATACTTGTTAAACGTTATTAATATGTTTATTGTTAATAAAACCACAAAACACTCATTCATCCTTTCGCCTACCAATTCGTTTATTCATTGCGAACGCAGCAGGTCAGTTTCCTTTTAAGCAAACTCAAAAGTAGAGTTGATTCGGATTTAGGGTGCCTCTTAGTGGGGTGAAATACATTCACACATTGAAGCCCAGTCATTACCGCCTTGCGTTTTTACATAGTTTATGCATTCGATGATAATAACCGAGGATAAGTCAGAGTTACCGTTATCTTATGTTGTATTTGGGGCCACATAAAGCACTATGGAACAATAAGCTTGTATTCCTAAATCTATTTCATGGTATATATTGCTGCCATTTTATTTAACAAAGATAACTTGGCTATACCACCGAGCTCGTACCTAATGGACTGCATATGCCAATGTTTGCATCACAAGTAAACAGATAACTATCTACCTGTCTCCATTTACAAAGTACATCAATGTTTCCAGACCACTTAACCTTTCCGGAACGCAAGAAAGAACAAAACTAATCATCGCTGATATCACGTTATCACATAATTCATTGTATATTGGCTCTACGTGAAACGAATGCTATTGATCTTTGCAGTTGTGGCATGGCATTGTTCGATTGACTTAAGATACTCATTACTTTTTTAATAGCAGACCGATTGACTGGCATTCAAACTGTTTATTGTCCCTCACTACAGGAAATACGGCATTTATTGACAGGTTAGCATTTGCTGATCGCCTTGTTTGCCAGATTCCGGATGTAGGGTCTATACTCTATAGCTCTCTCTCTAATCCGCAAATGCACTCAAATTAAATCACCATCTCAATGTTAGGATTCGTGTGGAATAGGCCGAGGCTTACTTCAAGTGCCGGTCATTGACGAGAGGCGCAAACCACGTCGATGCAATCTACCAATCCGCCTGCGGACTAAATGAACGTGTAATTCAAAATGTACAATGCGAGTGGGAATATCCTTCGCGTCCAATAGTGAATACCACTGTAGTAACTGTAACATGTAAGTCTTGCTTAATACTATTAATCAATCCGCCCCAATATTGCGCCCTACATTATACTTCGGCTTATTTTGAATCACCATTGCTGGGCACATATAATTGTAATGCTTCTGTTGTTTTTGGCCTGCTGAAATATTTGTAATTACGGTAATATGTATCTTCTTGAAAAACACAAATATATTTATCGGCAGTTGCGTTTAACAGTTATCAGTACCTGAACTTACAAGTACTTGCTCGCATACCATTACGACTTTATACAATTAAATGAATATGAGGATATGGCGGCCACGATTAAACAGTTAACGTCACCGTCGGTCAACGCAGTGCATTTACCTGTCGTTGGTGTTCACATACAAGATATGATCTTTGTTAATCATTGCAAAGCGTGCAAGTAAATGGATGACAGTGTAACTGTGGCTGTTGTTTGTGCTCGAAGAACCAACCACATCGGTGCAGTCATCGTATTTTTGCTCACAGTAACGTAGACTGCTGTAAAGAGACATAGCAAAACATCAAACGAGCTTTCCAGCGTGTATGTGCCATCCATCTGACATACAGCTGTGTATCGATTACTATCCAAATTAATGTATCAACCCTTAGTTAAAAGTGTTGCCTATGCAACATGATTAAAATACAAAGTCCTTGTCTGTGGTTAGCCAGAAAGGTGAAATTCAGAATGTGAAACATGGATTATTGTGCTTGTTCAAAGAAGATAATCAGAACAAATACCAAGCAACTGCATCATGGACGTCAATAAGCATAACTTTGAGCGGCTGATATACGGAAGGTGAGACCACTAAGATTGTGAACGGCACAACATAAAAATGAAGAACGAATCATGAGTCTTATATATATATATATATATATATATATATATATATATATATATATATATATATATATATATATATATATATATATATATATATATATATATATATATATATATATATATATATATATATATATATTCTGATGCTGAGTACTGCTATTGACCGCACTGATGGTAGGTACCCCATGTGCATGATGTATGTAGTCGCGTCGATAAGTTCTTTCGCTGAGAACAGAAATGTTATGTGATAGTGATATTCTTTCTGAGAACTGAAAAAGTGTTATAGCTGTAAAGTATGAAACACGCAAGATTTGAATAATGTTAAATAAAACAATTTACATGCAAGTTATGAGTATTGCCGTCATATACCCGAAATACCACACATACAATCAAGCCTCTGGTTTTTCCGATTGACACGATACACATGACAAATGTGGCTGGTCACATCATATAGATAGGTTTTGCATAACAGCCGCGTGATTAGAACACTGTCTGCGGGTTGGAATACTAACCACAGGTTTGCATTATGGCATGATTGCATGACTTGTAAATAGGACAGATCTGCATTAAGCCTATTCATTTTATGCGTGAGTTGTGCCCCAACAGCAAAGTAGAACTTTTGACCGAAGGGTATCGTAAGTTTGACGGACTAAAGTCAACAGTAGGCATTTGTGTACCGCAGGAGTGTTAATATGTTTGACATCTGGATCAATTATTACGGTAAATGTTGTGCCGTTAAAAGACAGACAGATGGTGATGACACCCTAAAATTGCTGCCAGTTGTCGCGCTGCGGACGTTTTATAATGTTGTTGAGTCATCATTATGTGCTGTGTATAACTTGTCCCCACAAACGGAATGATATGTGTCATGTTTCATCCTGTAATGTCATAGAATGTGGTAGACATTTTGAAGATATGTTATACCCGCATTATCGCTGTTCCAGAAATACAGTGCTTATTTCACAATATAAAAACTAATGAATTAAAGCTGTTATGCATGTACGTGGGGATAGCTATATCGTGATTTGGAGGCATTACCAGCTTTTAGCTATATTGTGAGTATATTAGACGACCATTATATTGTAGTAATCTCGTGATATCATTAATGCAATGAAATGTAGATATGAAAACTTATATGAACCATATATCAATAAGAAAATATCCAACATATTTCCATCAATCAAAACACATTAACTAGCAATATATTTGATCACGGGACGGACATGGTACAATCGTTGTCATTGTGGTAGACGGACCCCGACGGATTTAATCTATAAATTAGCAACACAAAATATAAACAAAGTATAAGATAATTTGCCCTGCCTCTAGAAGTGTAGCTTGCTCATCAGATTTGTATTGTTACATGCTGTTAGCTGCAAACTGGCAAACGTTTTGACATCAGCCATCCTTCCACAAATTGTCTTGCTTTAGACAGACAAGATTATTAATTTATATATCGTCAATTATCAGCAATCAATGTCGCATATCATAAAAGACAGAATGCCCCTTAATTATCAACACATTATTGTGCTTAATATTGTGAAGCAACTTGACATTTAACTGCGCAATAGGTGTAAAACTAACGTCGATATAAGGTACATGCCTTGCGGTTGTGAACAACCAAAGAAGCACTCTGGAAAGCAGCAATAAAGCCCCTTTCAGCTGATTGTTAACAATCAGCTACAGCTTCCGTTTCTTGTGTCAAAAGCTATGATTGCGACTTCGTGTAACTTACGGACCATCGCTCTACCGACTACACCTGTTTGTATATACATTGTGTATGCATTCAACCTGCTCGTGTAGTTAATAATACATTGTCGTCTAATATTATTGCGTATTTCCGAAACCATAACTATCGGTTTGTTGGGCTTGACAGCGTTGTGTTCATCTGCATGTTTGATTGCGTTGTTAATTCAAGCCTAGTTGCTTTAGACTTTTCTTTGCTCTCAACTTGTTATACTGGATGCCGCAATCAATTTACTGCTTACCATACACATAGTTTAGTCGCGTGTTTCCCACTGCAAAACGTCTCTTTGCAGTAGCTGTTGCTATAGGGATGATTCACTCATTATTGTTCTCGGAATGAATTTCCAATGACCACATTAAGAACAATAGCCTCAAAATTATTAATATTCTACCAATGGTTGCACTCAATTCATCAAACTTTATAGCTTTTTTATTGCCCTTAAGCACGCGCCCAAAGTCAGTACTCTGTCAGAGAAACCGACTTTACTTGCCGATATAAGCAGTAGTAACGCATAGCTAGGCACGTGAAACACAATAGTGATGGCGTATCGATTAACTGCAGGGTGTATTCAAATATTGTTAGAGATTACTTATAATACAAAATTGGTCGATAAATACAGTTGACAATGCGTTCTGCTCGCAGACAGTTTTGTCAATATGATGTATCAGGAACTACAGCTGTGAGAAATGATTAATTATAATATCAACCTGCAAATTGTTGCCATTCAAACCCTTAGTCGCCGATGGTGATTCATCCATTTAACCTACTGCATTAACTCGTTCTACACAATCGCTCACATAGAAGCAAATTGTTTATAAATGCTGCAAAATAATAATCTTGGCAAAGTTAAACATGGTTATACTCACATAAAAACTTTACTGAAACTAGTGTTGAGTTTGAAAGACATGCTACCAAAATGAAAACATACATGAAGACATCACTCGAATAAACTGACAATATGCTTTGGCTTTTCTCATCCTATTCAGACAACTACAGGAACACATCTATAACACTGCATTATTCTTTATATGTCAGAAGAAGCCATATAGTGTGACTTTTAAATTAATTATGCAGCAAATCCCTCAAACCACTGTTACTCATTAAGGGCGAAGGTAACACTACTCTCGACGGAGGTGAATGAACCGAGCAGTATAGTATCTTCCTACGTTACACGTACATGTGCGATTGGACGCATACAGCTACAACAAGACATGGAAAAACAATCATCAGCCTTGAACTAATGGATTAGATATATAGTGTATTTGAAAAATAATCAATGTATAGTTGGAGTTGCCGCCATCAAGAGGTTGGTGAATTTTAGTTTCGATGGGGATGTGTCGCGTCAATGTCAAAATATATATTCATCTCAGATTACTCATAATGTTCCGTAAAAAGAACAGCATTGTAAGCGTATTTTGACTTGAGTGTTTGGTTCATATAGACTGGGCATCGTCCGTCAGATTTCAGGTAATATATTCGTTCAATCAATGTCATTGTCCGTGAATGGGATTGGCGAAGGTAGCTAGTGCGGGAAATGCGTAAGCTCAGCACAGCCGTAGCATTAGCCGTGGTCGAGATACTCAAAATCCAATGTCCGTCTGTTGTGTATAGATTATCCTATACAGCAGTCGGAAATTTGGTTGATACAGACATACTCATTGATGTGTAATATATGCTATGTAGGCATATTTTATTATTATATAGGACAGTGCAGCTCGGCACGAGGCAAAGCCTGACAAGGTCGGATTAATACAAGAGTAAAGGATCGACGTTTGTATATTTTGCTCATGATCAATACTCAAGGGATGTTCCTGTTGGCATATCATTGTAACAGTACGTGGCGTTATGATAACAGCATTAGCTGCAGCAGATCAATGATTCCATCATGACAATGGACATCATTCCAGAGCCTACGTGAGTGGTGGCTCATTGCTGACCATTGTGATGGGCATTCCAGGAACCAAATCCGCGGAATACAATTGGCCTGCTGATGGAGGATCCCGGGGGAAACTAAAAACTGACGTGTCGTCTGACGTTGATAGGAACATAAACACTACCGATGACCACTGAAGGTACTTGCCATTCTGCATCACATTCAACCACTTAGTTATTAGAAGTAACAGTTCATCACGTTTCATTTTATTTGGTGCTCGTTGATGATATTTAAGTTGATCGTACTCTTTATCACAAGTTAATGTAGTTGAATATTGTACTTGATGAATTTATCTTCAGGCTAAATGTTAGAGGCAAACATTAATGACTTCATACACCCAGGCAGGCGTGCTTATAATTTGATAATACGGTACCTTAGACAGCAACAATCACTCCGAGTTTTTTAACAAATAGCGTCCACTTTGTATAATGTTTGATACGTATATCACATCTCATGCGAATGTCAGATGCAACCATCTGGCATCAAGTAATATATCATGCCAGCAAAATTGTTACAGAACACACTAACCGTAATTACGTCAGCAATTGCGATAGGACGCGACCAAGTGAAGGCGAAAGCGTATACACTAGGTCATCGTGTGTGTGTTATATTGCTAACACGGTATTTACGACGGCAATAACTGACACTAGAAAATAATGCATTTAATTAGGAGAGCTATCCAATGCAATTATAAGGTTTTGTGTGTGTGCTACCGTGTAACGTGTGTGATGAGCGTGCTGTCGTGCTATGCATAAGAATAAATATACTTGACTTTGATAAAAACCCTGCAATCATTATTTTGGTAAAATGAGCAGTGTTGGCGTTATGTATATGCAGCCAAAGCGCACCTAACGCAGCGTATTCCGGTTTCTAATTATGACGTTATTACCTGCTGCTTGCTTAGAGCCATGACTAGCATTGCCAAGGTAAGTCATCGTCATTTTATAGAAACTTGCAATACACGTACATAGTTTTATTGAATATATAAAGCTAACAATCACCGGAATATTGTTCTATGCAGATACAGAGGCAATTCGATTTAAGCTGGTTCAAAACAATCCATAAGACCTTTGTCAGCTTCTTAATCTCACAAAATATATATTTACCAAAAACAATATTTATACGAAGACATTCGGCATATCATCAACAACTTTTTTTGCTTAGATCAGTGTGCATTTACCATGCACTCGCTATGGTATTGTTATTCATATATTAAATTCATCTATTCCGCTCGTAACAGCTTGATGTATTAATTGAATAAGAAAGTATGTGCTGCTCGCTAGTAACGACGAAGTAACAGGCAGACAGTAGCAGCAATTTGTTTCATCATGGGATGCAGGGGAGGGGCGGGGAGAATTATCGGGTCGAGTCTTGATATAATGCGATGTTTTTCTTATTTCCAAGATTAATACATTTGTTTAAATATGTGTACACTGTCGGGTGAATCCAGTAACAAATATTTGAACCAATGAATATGATTGTAAGTTTTCTTACTGGAATCACGAGGCCCATAAGGCTTGAAAGCCTATTTTGCTACAACCATACATATATGCCTATACAGCACACACACCATTCATAAACTGAAGCCTGCCCTCATTTGCTGTTGTGGTATGGCTCTCAAATAGGCATTGCTCGATGATTGAGCAGAGAGCAAGTTTTGTTTCTTTCAATTGCCGAATAATGTTGTGGTCAAATCTGACTATGCGTTGCAATCAAAAGGCATATTGAAAATGAATGCTACATTCGTTATAATTGCATATTTTTATGCTCCCGCCTTTTTTGTTTGCAATATTCCGACGAACAATTAATGAGCAGAGTATTCGCCTATACTGATTGGAAGGCGTTAGTCCATCGCACAGCTACCACATTTTACCAGACGAAGACGTAAGTAACAGCTTGGATTTGTCCAATAGCATTTTTTGGATGTTTGTATTACTGCATATTATGCATTAAAATTATTGAACAATAGCTGCCACAGTAAAAGCATTTGTATTTGCTCCACTTATAAATGACTCATTTATAACAACGAAACCTAAATGTCGCAGCTTCCGATGTCAAGGGACACTTGTTTGTGTTTATTGTCAATTTACCCCGTTGCATGGAAGCATAGGTTCAGTGCATATTGCGTAATTATCCATGAAGCCAAGACATTTCTTTATTGCTGCGAGCATCTACTTGTTATTACACAGACAAAGCTTTTCCACTGCATATAATTGAATGTGTTCGGGTTATTTAACCCACAGTTCCTTATAGAGTCAACATGTGTCGATGAATGTTTTGTATAAAGCTTAACAGCAGAAAAGTATTTGTGAATCCACGCTTACACGAGCAATGCCTTTTTAGATTTGCGGATGTCGCATACTTGGCGCACATACCCATTGCAAATAGAGATAATCATTATTTATCACTTTTGCAGAACAAGCAAGGGAAGCCATGATACAGCAAAATTTCATTGTCTCCCCACGTGTTGGGAGTGCTATAATACATTGGCTGCCAATACATTAATATCACGACGTCAATTTGCGGTAACGAGTAGAAAACGTATTACTGGATCAATTAAAAATATTTTGAAGCGCCGCTATATGGCTTGTACATGCCAGTACCAGTATATTACTTCAATGGGAAAGTATTGGGCAATTAGATACTACAGAATCTGTTTCTTTGAATAAAGAATTTCTATCATTTCCCGAGGGGTAGCAAGACATTTTTGTTTAGCCAAACTGCTTCTTGTAGGTAAGCGGTTACGTTAGACAAACGACGAGACATCTGCTTATCAGAAGACAGAGATCACATTATTGTACGGGGTCTTTGTGCATCGCTTGAGGCGTAGAGTAGCAGCCTTATAACAATTAAATCGCGTTTGAGTACTATTATGTATCTTAATAATAGCATATTTATTCGCATTACAGTTGTCGATACATCATCCGCTAGGATGCTCTCCAAGATGCTAGCAATTGTGACACGAATTCCACACTCCAAGCCTTACAATGCTGCAACACGCCTGGTTTTAATAAACCGAAAACTCACGTTTTTTACATAGCATGCTGTAACAATGCTTATTGACTATGCCTGTTTTGATGCAGAATTTATATATTTTGAATGCATGAAAATTATTACCATTCTGCATCGTTACCAATGCGTTCATTTCGCTCTGACGATGGATCTCTTCGACGTAGGATCTGATACTGTTATTAACATTTGTTGCTGATCACAACGAACGAGCAAAGGGTGGCCTATTTGGCCTATGGAACGCCTGGTTCGAGATGATTGATTAGTAAACACTATTGCAATGGTCAACAAAAGTACGTAGTTCGTACTTCGTATGAACTGCAACTACGCATGAGTTATATGCCAAAAGAACAGCTATATGGTGACTTATAATCAAACCCTGAGTGTATTTTACTTCGCTTTGGGCCAGCCTTCAGTGCAATCACACGTGCATGGCGGGACGTTTATACTGATTAAGTTGTATCAGGATCTATGATCGATACAGAGTGCCTTATATAAAAATAAATGTTACTTTACCTAATAGCAATTTTTTGCTTGAATGACTGACACACTCCTTATGTTTGTCCTGAATGCCTTCGATAGCATCATTATTTTCACATGCCTATGACAAAGACTGCTTTCAGCACAATAAAATGCCCCGAAGAAACATTGCACTATCACATTAATCAAAACAGCATTTGCGCGTTTGGAAGTTCGACCATCTCAGTCCAAAGACAAAAGAAAAGGTCGAAAGCAAATCTCACAATCATCAACTATTACAAAAGGTCAAGTAATACTAGCGGAGACCAACATCCCTTCGATCATGTTCGTCGTCAAAATAAATTATGTTTACGGGGTTTGCAAGCTTGTGCATCAGTGTAAATGTTTTAGTGACTTAAGTTATAAATGGTGCACCAATAAAACATCATGGAGGCTACCGTGGAATGGAATAAAATCAAATATTCTATGTATTGCTGTGCATATAAATATGATATATAGCCAGTATGGTGTTTTAGTCGGCATCATTTTCTACCAGTCCATTAGTGCAAAATTGTTTTATGTCACACAACTCATAAAGAATTAAAAATGCATTTCATACGTTTTACAACTCAATAATTACTCCGATAATGTTATATTTAATGAAAACATTAACTGCAATGAATATATCACAACATGTATCAATATTGACGGAACCAATTCCAACAATGATTTATCAGCAGCGTTGTTCTTTTGAGGACCTTTCAATATAGACTAGGTACAAAAATTTTCACGCAACATTCAACAAATTTCAAAAGTTACCAGCATGATACATTTGTAGCACAAGTATATGTTTCTCGCTGCTGCAAGCACAAAGAGCCATATTGTACATTTGGACAGTCAACGTTAAACACTGGTAAATGTCGGAGAAATTGATAGACAAACAATATATTGATACGAATCATCTTTCACAAACCGCAAAACAATATCCGCTGTCATTCACCAGCGTGTCACTTGCCAATCCAGCCAAAATTACCATGCTCTGCGACTTTTGCACGAGACCATCACTCCAATTTGCAAGTCATGCGATTGTATCGGGATACACATCTGTTTCATGCTTCATTGCAATCAGAACATTGTGTCATGGGTTTTCGATACGTTACGACCGTTGAAGAGATGATTAATTGAACAGAGTTACTTACTAGCCTACCTGGGCCGATATCGGTAAGCTACCGCACCGTATGACCGATAATATTTGTAAAGGTATGTCATTTCTTGCCTCCTTTCAAAGTCTCTTAGTCATCAATTATCCTGCTCATAGACGAATATAAAATATACGATTCATCTTGATATCGTATGTTAAGCTCCATAAGTGCGTCCATTGCACGTGCATGACGGAATCGCCGGCTAACTGATTCGTCAATACGTGTTAGTGCGTTTAATAGAAAAATACGATGAACAGATACTATGAATCTTTGTAGCTTAACAAAGCCATTTACGGCTATTGCCAGTTGCCGAATTATTATTAAAGCCATGGATAGTCACGCAGAAACGATCCAAACAACAATGATTACCAGATTCTCCATTAAGATAAATGTTGAAATGCATGCATTTTGTGAGCGCAGCCTCTAAAGTGAAATCGTTAGTAATAAATACATTCCTGTAAGCAGAAGTGGATTCAAATAACGATGCTTGCCACCTCTTGTATACTCGGCATTACATATGTCATTCACCCCAACCCCAGCCATATAATTGGATTAGCTGTGTAACTCCATACATTGTATATGATTCTGTCAACGAGGTTGATGGCAATTGGTAGTCAACAAGCATTAATAACACATGAGTAACAACCTAATCCTGTCAGCCATGATATGTTTTAAGTAAGCATGGTTAATGTCATATTTGTGATAATATATGTGCTCTATATGCTCTATAACCACCGCATAAAATTAGTAACAAATCGTGAACCGTAGATATATTGAGTCATTTTGCTTAAGTGTCAATATGGTAGCCTGAACGGTCAGCAATGATCTGATACGATTTCGACGTTTATATAATAAAAAAAAGCCCATTTACTGATTCTCTTGCATTTGAGAAATAAAATATTAAAATGTATATGCGCGTGTTCATAGTAATTGACTGCTTAGAGTTACAAATCTCCCACAATAGATTATCCGCTTATTTGGTTGTCCCTGCTTTAAAAATATATATTTATTAACAACCACGAGAGGAAAACCATCACTTCTGTGGAAAATACAAGTGCACCCCTTCCTATCAGATGGCCAAAATCTACTGGAATAGAATAATCAATCCAGTATATTGGTTAATTCGTTCACCTATAAAAGGGAATTTAGGGTTATCACATGAGGGGAATGGTCAGGTTCTATTGTTTCGCATTTGAACAATTAGTCGAGCATGAAAGAGTCGAGTGCTAGCAATTCAATAGCTGTTCATCAGCTCTTAAACGATCCATATTAAAGGTTTAGGTTTATTTTATCATGTTCTACCGAGCAATTTCGATATAGTCTGCCTATGTTAACATAATACAGGTCAGGTAGGCTAACAAAATCGCTCTTTCAAATTATCCAAATAATCTATTTTTGGTGACGCAAGCTCTGTAGGTAGGACAGTATTATATAATGTTTCGTAACCAATGAAGATACACGCCAGATTAAATTGATGAAACGGGCGATTTCTAGTGATGTACTTATCCGTCCTGTGGTGTGTGAAACGGCAGTTCGTACCCATATCAATTGACTGTTATGATAATGCTTTCCGTGTTCGACATATACAACATGCTGTTGTCAGAACAAACATGAGCAATGCTAGCATCAGGTACTAGTCTGTGCACGATGTTTTGAAGCAAAACTAAAGCTTATATTTATGTGCACTCAATTATGCTTCATACGGTCCGTGTATGAGCCGTTACGGTTACTGAGGATCCATTAAGCACATTGTAGATATCACATTCAACCAGCAGATGACGTTCAAAGATGCATTTATGGGTTAATTGTTTTACACCTTTACAAAGAGTACAACGCATACAACAGTAGCGCAACATTAGCATGTATATTCAATCATCAGAGGTTATTCACTGGGGATGAATTATGATGAAACCTTAGATACTTAACCAACATGCGTAACGACCACCTATGTCATTGTCATATACTCTATTGATAATGACAATTCACATTAGCAAATCATAGATAGAAAAGCGAACAAAATCAGGTCCCCAAGCTGGTGTCATAACTGCGCAATCCATATGCGTCGGCGCTGACGGATAATTGTGATGCCGTTGCATTGCTTTCAACATTTGGTGCCAACTAGAGACCCATGGTATAATACATCTTTGAATTTAATAATAATTGAAGAATTACCCATTAATCTGTCTTTGTGGTGGGATCCTAAACTGAAGTAGCCCATCTAAAATGACCCATTCGACCTACCAACACTCGTCTGCTCACGAGCGGAGAATGGCATTAATGTTCATTCATCATCACCGCCTTTCATACCACAGAGGATGGCATTAATAGATTAAATACATTTCCTCTGCTACTCTTTAAAGCATAATTTAAAAAAATAATGTATGCGACCGCAATCGAAGAAATTACCGTTGTTATAACATATGGTATGAAATCGAAACCGAATGAGTGACCAGCAAATACAAGCATTGCATCATTGGCCATATGTGATGAACTTGGAAAACAGTTTTTGCGGTTTAGCTTTTGTTATGTTGATATAAATGTACATCATCATAATGTGTTGATATTATCAACAAAACCAATACTTGAAAGTACTTGCGAGGGATCTGTTCAAATGCCACTATACAATATCTAACGGGCCCTTCCACATGAAGACGTCTCGTCCCGAAACAGGCTTGCAATTGAATTAGCACTGACCTAATACTCTGGCCTACACATTGGTAAATTTACCCAATATGTTAATAAAATCTAATCACATACATTAAAGACTCAACCATTGATAGGACACTACACAATTAAGATAAACCTAAAATGGCTCATTCCGGACAATTTTCTGGATGCAATATGTACATGACACTACGAATATTTACTGTTTTATGTGTTTGAAATACCAAACGTAATCAGTCAACATGGGATAACGGACCATATTTAACATGGTAGGTTTCAAATGTGGTTGATAGCACATTGCCTTTCAAGTAGAGATTGGGGTATTTTGCACCAACAAGTGACACATTCTCGTTGCGTCGATTATGTTATCTTAATGCTACGGGCACTTACAAGTAGCGCACAATTGGATTAGATTTAAAGCTTGCAGCTATCAGTGAATAAAATGTATTTAATGACATTATTGGTGGGCTCGTACAAATGTGAAATTTCGTTGCTCACATGTGAATAAACTGGAAGTAACTGTCATTGCCTTGATAAGTATTTCATAGGCCATCATAATCTTCCACTGCGTCCCTTAGCATGTGTTTGGCTAAGCGCCTTCGTGCCAGGTTATACCGAAAGCCAACTGTCGAGTTCCTGTGCAGCTGCTACATGAGCATGTTAATCAATAATAGCATCAAATGCATTCGTTGTACTACAGGTAATAACTCGGGATGCTGGATGACGCATTGCGGGTAATCATTTCTGGATTTGTTGACAGATATTTATGAGCTGACACAAACTATGGCCGTGAAGGGAGGGAAATGTCATTATGTTGAGTCTCTTTGGCATGGAACTTTTATAAAATTAGAGGATACATTGACACCGAAAATACTAATTTTGTTGGCGCCGTTTTTAATGTGCATTCTTATAACCGACAACATTAAATTCAGTTCGAAATAAAATTCACCCACTTCATTGTACATACATAGCAAGCTAGCGCCTCATTGTAGACTAAATCTGCGAGCTTTTTATTTTTCAAGTGGGTTACCGGATTTATATCCTTGCTTCATGGTATGACATTTATTTAGTAGAGTGCTTGCTAATTTCGCTATTCATAAGCCTATTGTGCGATGAGTTTTTGCAATGGCAAGGTTCTGTAAAAAGACATTTTATCCGCTCTCAACAATCGCAGTGATGTCAGCCCAGTATTCCCAAGAGCTTTTTTTTGTGTAACGGTAGCGCCACCTTACGATTGAAATGTATTATAATTAAACTACTACCTTTGAAACGTCATATTTTGTATTGACACGGGAATTCTAAACCCAATCGCATCTTTGCCTCGGTTGCTGGTTTCGGGAGGTATTAACCTCTTTTGTGCTATGCTTGCGTATGGAGAATACCGCTTGTTGTTTGAGCCACCCCTCGAGGAGTTTGGCTGGTATGTCTACTAGACATGCAAATGTAATCGGGCATTCGCACTCGATATAAGCTTTCCCATGTCCTGCGTACAGTGGTTATTCTCGGGATCTAGTTGGGCGTATCTCTTCCAGCATATGTCGCAGATGGTGCAATTGGCATAGCAGGGCTTGGCTCTGTTTTGGGGTGTGCTCATAAAACCCTCTAAGAAGAAGGTTCTACAATATGTTTTGCTGCTCTAAATGCATAAATGTTCAAAATGTGCACAATTCGGCGGGTTGCGTAAAGTGTAATTTCTCTGCTCAGTGAGGATGTTTGATGGGGGTGCTCTAGGGGCTTTATATGCCCTCAAGGCGATCTTGGCGACCTAGGATATATCTCTTTGTAGGGCTCGTGGTGTTTTCTCTCGCGGCTTTGGCCGGAGGTTTAATGAGTAGAAGAACCCTCCTTTTTGTTTCGCCCCCTTCTAGGATTTTCGCTTGTAGTGTCCTTGGAGGATTATTTGTGCTCTACAGACAATGTGTATTTTGGGACTATCCCTTGGTGTTTAGACCGCTTGGAGAAGAGTTTCGATCTTGTCACTCTACAGGGGAAGTGGGTTTTTCAGGTGTTCACAGGTGTTGAAGTCCTGGTATGTAAGGGTATAGCAATGAAATCAATTTTCGACCACGTGTGCAGGAAGGCAGCCCATAAAAGAGTACCTCACCTGACCAGAAGACCTAGATGCGGTGCCCCAAAAAGTTGGTCTCTCAGACTAATAAACTTATTGGATCTGGTTGAATTCTAGAAAACTATAAAAAAAATCAACCCCCCCCTGTTAGATTAAAAAAGGCGTCCCTTAGGTCATGGCTACCACAAAGATTACTTCCAACCCTCTACGTCGACAATGTGCATTGTGTCGGTCAGGTGTGGTCGCATGGCCCGCGTAGGTTGCCACGGCCCCTGGCAGGTTTGGTCGGTCCGTGGATCCTAAAAAGGCGGCTGTTTAAGGCGTTTTCAGCCCCTGTGAGTTGAATAACCAAACTACGCGAGAGCCTCGATTTTTTATGCTACTTCTCGACTTTTCATAGGAGTTATCTGGTCGGACGGCGAACCAGATTAATTATCGAAATATCCGCTGTTATTGTTTGGGTAAAACGAACTGTGCTAAACTTCAAGGATGCGTGATGATAATCTGCACAGGGGAGTTATTATTTTTGCCTATCGGGCTTGTTATAAGCAGGCTTTACTCAGACTGGGTTTTTGGTGGGCACCTCTAGCCACACCATTTATTCGTTAGAATAAAGACACCAAGCTATGTCATTATTTCATCACGAATACATGGTAATGTTTGTAATGGTAGTCTTAACGTCCAAATGATATGTTAAGTATCCCATACATACACATGTATCAACAAAACCCAGCATGGTGGACATTGTGTGAGAGGCATTGCTTTTCGATGTTAGACCTGGCGCAACATTAAAGCCGCTTGGATTTTTGTAGACGTTCCGTTGTAAATGCGATATCCGTTGAGAATACATATGACATCATCAAATAACATGTTTTTTGTCTGATATCAGCAATTTCATCTCATTCGATTTAAGGTTTGTGACATGTTTGTGGCATGCTTGAAATTTAGGCAATCTGTTTGTACTTATGAATACAAGATTAAGTTTTAGAAATAGAAGGACCGTAATAATATCCGCACAGTTGATGTTAAATTCGGATGCATGGTATCACGCACTAAGGGTGACCGAGCAAACTATGGCGTGGATATAATGTGGAGCAGTACGACTACGTGTGTTGATGGTACTTCCTGTGCCTTGTGAAATCATAATAGGCAAATCCTCGCTCTGAAAATAGAGGTTCCACTTGTGAAAGTGTCATTTGTATGTGACAATACATTCGTTCTATTTGATTGTCATTCACAACATCTCCTTTTTATGCTGGATTTTGTTATTTCTACGTATGCTCATCTGCAGCTTATATCATATGAGCATTAACATCAAAATCAAAACTCGAGCAAACACAGCGTTAATGGTTAAGATTGACTTTTGCTGTGCCAAAGACTTCTACTGCGAATAGAACATATCACTTAAAGGTGAAAATGACGCCAGGAATGAATGGCAGATTCGTCATTATTGTCTGTGCTAAGCTGTGTCCACGTTGTAAATGGCGCTCGTTACTTTTCTACATATTCCGAATTATGGACAACAATTAGGCTGCCGTGAGCGTTGCAGTTGGCAAAGGTACGATGATAGCACCGGGTAGTTAGTCCTTTTGAAACAACAAAGGCCACATTAACATCCATGTCCTACCGAACGTACAATAATTACCGCCCATTGTCTCCCTCAACAGCCACAACTCACACGTCCCTCTATTCAGTACCCTTCATGCACGTTATCTAAATAAGAATGCCACTCGGCCATGTCTGCGTTTGGATTTGACAAGTGTCTATGTGTAGTTATCTTAATCTGCCACGTCGTCATCAGGCATTACTATCATGGAGTCACACATTATGGCGAAATGGCGTGTATGTGATTATTATACCAAAGTTAAAGAGATATAATTTCTAAGTATTACATTATTTTTATTGGCCTAGGATAGGAGTAAGGCCCTGAGTACATCTACCTGTGTTTGAACTGTGCTAAACGTGATCGATGCCAATTAAGACATCATACTCAATTCACGCTCCTTGTTCCGGCTTATGTCACATCCAATAGATAATGCACTTAAAGAGGCCTAGATTAGAAAACACCGCCAAAATGTGGGGAGCTCTTTAGTGTTGTTCAATAACTATAGTTAGGTAACTATTATCTGAGAAGCGTTGTATCCGCGTACATAGATTTGTTCGTTTAAACAAAATGCATACAGCTGAGAATAATCTCTTTCTATGCCATTCGGCAGACATACATTAACTTTCGAACAGACGCATGAGAATATTATCCGCAATAGGGTGGATGAATTACTCCAGAACATGATTCATTGCTTATTGAATTTGCAATCATGCATTGACTAAAATAACGTAGTTCATCAGGTGTGCTCACGTTAACCATGATGTAAACAGAATGGAGAGAAGATGTATAATCTATCACATCCTAGTCTATTCATTGAAAAGCTTGCAAATCGAGCATGATATTTTGATTACCTCATTAAATGTGTTGTCGCGCTGAAGCAGGTAGATTTCGATTGGGTCACATTGCAGGAATAAGATACTAAAATAAAGTGCGTCACATGTCTGTCTCTGTGCAATGGTGCAAACCTAACTACTACGTCCCCTAGGCTTTGGCTGCTGGCCCTGTTTACATGTGAATGATATTCAATATTGCGCGCCAAGGTCTACGATGACGACATTCCTTGAAGTGGACCAGCATCCCAGATTGTGGATGTTCCAAGTATAAGCCGTGTCTCTGGAGTACTTTTGAGTCATTGTCTCTGATTGGTCAGTGTTACATTTTCCGATGATTCAGCGCAATATTTGTTTTTATACGCTTCGTTTTAGACCTTTTTCACTGAAGTTTATGCTCTTGCTTAATATGGAAATGACTCCAACGCACAGCAGTCGCATTTCGCGGTATTGAAAGACTTTTAAAAGGATTGTGCACTCTGCTGCTTGATGGGTCGTGACTGCTTTGTGAATGTGCCTGCTGGGGCAGTTAAACATTATTCTATACCTTGTTAGCTACTGCTCTCGATGCAATGCATGGAGTGGGTCAGTGTTCGACGCCAATGTTGTCCCGAGACAAGTGATTTGTCTTGTCGGACAAGTGACTTGCCTAGTCAACTTGCCCAACTGGACCAGTGATTTTTATGAGCCGGGCACGCATTCTGCAACACCCTGATTAGTTGTTTCACGCTGAGCAGCACCCTTAATCACATAATCGGCAGAGAGAAGCATACACACAGCTGTTCTGTTTAACTTACGGTATTACGTAAACATACTGTCATGCAGATAAGCAATTACAGCGCTTGTTCTGGTGCCATTTTAAATTTAGGAGACACCCCCCCCCCCCAAAAAAAAAAAATCATAGAAGTCATCCTGCGTGTTCTTATTGCACGCAGACCACTATGTAGATGACGTCACAGAAAACCGAGGATGCGAAACACAAATCAGTTTCATGAGTTGGACGCGCTAAACGAAGGTCCTTCCGGGTCCCAACCATTGCGTTCATTTGTCAAGTAAGATCTGTCATGATAATGAGCGACAAGTCTAATGAATATTCGGACACATCAGTGTTACACCTTGTCTTGTCATAGACTCTAGTGCGAGAAGCGTAGAGGAGCCCCTGGAGTCTGGGACGCAGACTACCTAACTACGGTTGAGACATTATTTGGCGATTTATTCATATTGAAGATAGGCTCCACCTTCACCTCGAATAGGCTCCACCTTTACCTCCACAAAAACGATTTTATAAGACATTTATTTGAAGATGTTGCTATGGATATATAATTGGATTGGATCAAGTGCTTTCTTTATATGTATGAAGTGCTCCTCAGAATCGGATTCAGTGATCGATGCCGTTTTTATAAATAGTGGCCATTCCACCGGAAGAATACGTGGTATATAAAAGCATATGTTATATTTTACGTCCCGACGGTTGTATTCAACTTACGTCTTGTGAATGATGTCGTAGCTGGAATGCATCAAACATACCTGATATAGACAACAGTGACAGTAATATATGAGTGTTCTTTGAGTTGATGCAATGCGCATGTTAACTCTGCCTCGTTTAGGTCATCATTCTTGGCACTAGGATGAGAAGATACTAAGCGATAGCCACGCAACAAAAGTGGCATTGCATGCACGGTAATGAAATAACATCGGTTATTTGAACGATATGATTTCAGGTTCGCGTTCATTGGTTATTTGTCCCTTTACTAATAGACATTTGTATGCGAACACATCCACGGCAGCCTAGTAAACACGACTGCGCTAACATGGACGTTAATTACCAGGCTACAAAGCTTGTTGAATCCTAGTCGCCATATCGCCCTATCAATTACATATATGTCCTTCTGATGTGCCAGCAAGCACCCGGGACACCGACGCAGTTGCCGAGCAACATGCTTGTGTGTTCAAAACAAAAACAAGACACGTAATTTGCTCATTACAGTAGTTATATCAAAGGAAGGTGTTCATTTCATGGGATTTAGTGATGAACATTGTGGCGGTGATGGTATACTATGGCAAGTAACAGATCCTTTAACTATGTAGATCAATGATGAACCGCAGAATACAATACCTTGCATGGGGAAAATAACTCTTTATCATAAGATATTCGCAAATCATATATACGCAGTCAAAATTTCAAAAACATTAACGAAGATGTAAAATGTATTAACGCAATGGTACAGAAAACGAGGAAGCATGGAAATGGCGGTGCGGTGTTCTAAGGGAGTGTTGTTTCAATGAAAATGTGATTTTAAAAAATTGATAAATTCATTACCAAACACCATTATTCTGGACATAATTCCGAGGACAAATAACCGTATTGGTTTATCACAGCTAACCTTAATGATATTTATATGAAGACACAACATATTCCTTTTACCCGGTTACTTAGCGCCGGAAGCGCCGGCGTCTCGATCAGGGAGTAGTAATCAGAAACCGAACGTGGCGCCACGCCAATCAGACAGTTGATTGCAACCGTTGCCGATGGGGCAATAACGATTGAGTAGTTGTAAGTACACTGGTCGGACATCGACGTTCCGTGATTGTCTGTGAACTGATCTCAGACAATGTTGTCAAAAGCCAGCGATGTATCGATTCAAATGCCATAACAAAACAGCTAACGAGCTCTCAAGCGTCAGTATTACAATATGACGTCGTGGTTAATCCTGTCTCTGATGGCTCCTCAAAACCAGCAATCTAGGCAATTATTCACAACGCGAAGAAAACCATGTTTCACCTTGCTTTTATCTTACTACCATCTAGTAACTAACTTAATGTCACACAGTTACGATATATCTTTGTGTAAGCCAAACTGATGCATGGTGATTATTCCATTGTGTGGGTCACTTACTCATGAGGTTACCGCAAAATTGATGTACAGTCTTTAACTGCAAGGTTTTTTCCCCGACATATATCGTGGCAATATATAAGCCATTCCATATTGTATTTAACTTATCAATAGAGTATTCAATTACTCCCCCCAGAACGATATTTAATCGTCACGGCCGTTGTTTCATTGGCAACCTCTACCACATGCTAACCAAGGAAATCGTAACTTTTGCTGAGTCTACTGCCTCCATCGATGCCTTGATTATACGATCCAATCATTGCCACCACTTTAGGATTTAAATTGTCCTGAAGTAACCCATCATTCGCAATCACAACAGTACCATGGTTTCTTCGTATAAGCTTTGATTAACGTTAGACCGCGTGGTGAATCTCGCATCATCGATCAATGTGTTAAAATAGTTTTATTTAACAGCGATCAAAGACAGTGGCGAATTTAATCTGACAAACGAAAATCCCTCTCCTCTGCATTCACGCGCACTCTATGTACAAACCTCGTACAACTGAAAAAGCAATGCAATTAAAGCGGAGCACGTCAAGCGTTGAACACGTCTCGCTCCGCAACAACATGAGGAAATGTATGATTGGCACAAACTTACCTTGAAAGTGACGATAGCAGAGAAGCTGGGTTGAGCTGCTCTTACATCCTTCCAATAATGTGTATCCCATATATATATCACTCGTTACTCACAAACAACATTGCCTCCACCATGTACAAAGCCCAGTTATGGTTAATACCAATTAAAAGTAGGCAATAGCAACTTGGTTGTACAGTTCTTACAACACGCTATAGCTACTAATACACAGACATGGCTTATTCGTAATCATGGGAAACAGCCAGGAACATCGACTCTCGTATCTGCAAAAAATGATAATAAGAATACCTCTTATAAGTATTTCATGCATACAGAGGGGGGGGGGCAATGACAGTAGATCAGTGTTAAACAACATATCATTCATCCACTAGCTCGAATGAGAGTATGCTACAATAATGAACATGCATATCGACCCACCCCAACTCCTCGCTCCCCGTGAAGTAGTCGTCAGCCGCACCATAAGCTAATGCAGAGCGCTTAGTCACACAATTCAGGTGAACATAAATGACATGTTCGGAGCATTGGTTGACTTGAGTAAGATAAACGGACATGCTATGAGACCCAAGAGAGGCTTAACTGCACACTCAATTAGACTGGAAAACCAGTCACTCACGGTAATGCAGAGGTAATCGGAACTGTTAACCTTTGACGTTAACCGCCCGGGAACGATTATACCTGCTAATTAATCTAACCGCCTGGCTCTTCTGCTGAATATAAATGTATTGAATGTGACGTAAAAGGAGGCTCTCAACAGGGGGGAACGCATGCGATCATTACACATAAATACATGGTAAACCAACCTATCCAATGTAATGATGGTTAAATTAGGACAACCGCACATTCCTGTAATTTGAAGTTATTATACGGCTAGCCCCGCTCGGGTAAGTCACCTTTGCGTAGCATTTCACATGGCGGTAAGCTCTGCGGCAGTGTATGTGGTAGCGCCATTAGGACCCCCGTAAGACATGCGTGCAGACCACTGCTTGCCGTTAGTGTTACTGCTCATGCTGTGAGCCGACCTACGGTTGAAGTGTTGCAGACCTTGAAAGAAAGTCAGTCGGGAATACTGGCATTTTAAGGCTCTGTGGAAGCCTTTACGGAACTGCGTGGAGAGGAATGCGTAGATGACGGGATTCATGGCCGAGTTGGCGTAGGAGAAGACGTGCGCCGTGATCTTAGTGTAGTAGAACGTGTAAGTGTATGTCCAGTAGGACGGGTAGTAGTTAGTAGCCAGCCAGATGACGTGAGACGGCAGCCAGCAGACGAAGAAGACCATGATGACGACGATGACGAGTCGCGTGACCTTGCGTTTGGCTCGGATTGACCCCCGTAGTCCGGGTCCTTCGGCACCTGGCAAGGTCCACAACTGTCGGATGAGTAGGGAATTGAATATGAGAATGACCATAAAAGGCCAGGCGTAACCAACGAGGAAAAGGATGAGGTAGTAAGTTCGCTTATGAGGGCGAGCTGATCCCCAGTCGTCGGCGCAGACATCGGTGTCGGTCGAGGCGTAGAAGCGCACGGTGTAGTAGCGCAGCCAGGGGGCGGCCATCGCGCACGAGGCCAGCCAGATGACCACAGAGATAGCCAGCGCGATGGTCGGCGTGCGGATGTGTTTGGTACTCAACGGATAACTCACAGCCATGAAGCGGTCCACAGACATGGCTACCAATGTGAAAATACTGGCAAGCATACTGGCGTATTGGATAAAGTTGACGAACTTGCACATGAACTCACCAAATGGCCACCAACCCATGGTATAAATAAACGCATGGAACGGGACACAGAAGAGCACAAAGAGCATGTCAGCGAAGGCTAGGTTTAAGATGAATAAGTTGGTTGTGTTTCTAAAGACTTCTTTGTTTTTCACAACGACGACAATGACTAACATGTTGCCCAAACAACCAAGCAGAACAATGATAGCAAATACTACCGGCAAAATGATCCTTTCCAATCCCGGATAGCAACATCTGTCCGTGTAATTCATTCCCTTCCACAGCGGTTCTGCGGTCGAATTAAGCGGTGAGAGAGAAGTATTCACAAACTCGTATTCCATGTCACTCGCCATTTCTATGTCAATAGTTAGCATCCGTCTACAGATAGATGTTTCTACTCTACAATATCGTCGCGCTTTCTGTAATCTTCTGTTTGACTATCTGAGAGGGATTTGTTTCGGCGACTCGCTCGCTGCGTGAGCTGAACAAATAAAAGCGGCAGATTTCTGTTGCGTTACAAGCACCTGTCTCCGTAACAGATTTCTTAGGATGATTAATCTTCAAAGGCGAGCGTTAATAATGGGTTTCCTTGCGCTGATTGAGAAGTGCTCCAGGGATTTTTGTTATTTCCATTGATGATTACCACGAAGTTAGCCGTCCTCTCATTTGCGTGGCTGTTATTTAACAAAATAATTTTCCGACTAAATGTTCTCCCCAATTTCTCAAATGTCGCACCAAGAACAGATCCTGCGGGGTTATGGATTTTCGTCACTTTTTGATAAGTCAGCCTGCGTACAGATAAAGAGCGTGTAATCGCGTTGTCCAGTCGCTGCCCACATTCGTGACTACTGCAAAGAAGTTAGCTTGAGCTTCTGAAGCTCCCGCCAACAAGCTTTCTCAGCCCCGCACTTCACGGCTAGATGCTACTCAGCTGTCGCCGCTAGGAGGCTCCGAGGCCGATAACGGAATGGGTGGCGCTACCAGCGGGCGCCTCATAGGTTATTCAGCGGCCGCTAGGTGTCTCCCGTGTATGCAGTAGGTTATGCCGGGCGGAGAAGCTACTTCTGGAGTCGCTCTGGACCGCCTCATAAAACAACACCTGACTGCTGTAATTCCGTTAACTGTTGCCTGGTATCTGCCGTCCGTAATGCTTATCACGCGCAGGAAAGCCACGCTGGGGGGGAATTCTAGTTCAATCAATGATACCACCCTATAAACCACAAGCTAAGGTCTTACTGCTGAGCTTAATTTAGTGATATATATCGTGGGGATATAGAGCAATAACGAGTAGTACAAATACATGTACACATCTCACATACAAATACTCATAGACTGGTGTGATTTCTAATCGGAGATAACCATCTCGCATATGTGCGTTGTTAGTGTGCATGAAAATTCTACATATTCCTCTTTCATTTCCTTGATATGCTTCAAAATGGAGTGAAACATTGCGAAACCTCGCTGCAAGGACGAGAGCCAAAGGCGAATTGATTTAGTCGCCGGGGTGGGCGGGAGAGGAGGGGTGGGAGAGGAGGGGCGGGATAAATGACACCTGATGCAAGGGGTTATGGTATGTTAAGGTGGTAAGACCTGCACATGAAACCCTTTGAAAAAGATGTCCTCTGTGGCACGGAATACACTCTCCCAGCTGACAGGGATTCGCATTGGCCTGCCGGCCGCTATCTTCTATATATACATAAACCAACGGGGACAACGATTTCGCCACCAGGTCACCACAAATCTCGCCTTAACCATCTCTAGTCCCGTTTACGAGCCTGGCGCGCCCCATAGCTATTGAGATTATGCTCGTCCACCTAACAAAACCATCCGCCCTGACATTTATCACACAAAAGAGTACGTTTTTCGAGTTCAAACTCTAATTTAGCTGTTTAGACGGTCTACTGTACCCAGAAGTTTATTGATCGTCTGCCCTTCGTCCGGGACAAAGAAAACCCGAGCTCTGGATTGGACAATCTAAATAAGAGGTCCAATCAGAGCTGCCTCTCAGCTTAGTTACCAGGTCAGTAACTCTGATCGCGCCCGACACAGCTTCGGTACCTTCCATTTCGATCACTAAGACTTCGAATGATGTACCAAGGCATCCGGAAGGAAACAAGCGAATGTTCAAATATTAAGATTTTCGGATGTTTTGTACAATTTCTATTTTGCTTCCATGTTTGTCCATTCTATTTGGTATTGATGAAATTGCAGCCTCACTTAATGAGTGCGGTGCCTAGCGTTTAATTATGAGTTATGTACATTAAACACGTAGTCATTATGTCGTGATGGTGATTGGGGAACCGCCACACAATCCACACAATAGCTGTGTCATTTTCAGCCACAATGCTGCGCCGGTTCTATTTCCGTCTGGGTCGTTAACCGTTAAATAATGCCTCATATCCACTGTGATATCACTTGCATGAAATCATCATCGGATGATTAAAGCAAACACAATGGAGCGAAATTCACCCTGGAAGACGCTATCGGAGATGGAGCGGATAAGTACATGCATCACATGAGATCCACTGTCGTATTCGGGAATGATAAGTGAAGGCGATATCGACCTGTTTACCCCTTTGGCATGCCAGGGGCTACTGAGACCTGCATTTACTTGGGTAGAGCAAACTTGCTGTCCCTGCTTGTCTGTGCATTGCGTAATCGCATTGCCAATACCCAAAGGCTATGTGATTGACTACTGTACAGTACGATTTGGCAGGGCGTGGGCTAAGACACTTCACCCTTCCTTTTACTCATGAAACAGGATCGCGAACGCTCTTAGTAGCTCTTCTAATCATGACATTTCTCAGGAAGATATCTCGCGGCAAGTTGCATCTTGTTGGATGCCACACAGAAGAGCGCCAAAGTAATGTGTCGGGAAAGTTAAC
>CM067344.1:1439223-1446723 GCA_034190875.2 Urechis unicinctus | reverse complement strand
CACAATGAGGAATTAGGAATTACAGAAGGTGGATTGGATACATGACACAGAGATATACCACTACGGATGGTACTACTCTGGTGCTGGAAATCATTCACTCTAGGATCATAAAATAGAAAGATCATCTATCTTGGATGAACCACAGTTGACACATAAACAACATGTTCGAAAGCTGTACGTTTGTACACGTCTGTTTTTACTACGCGACGTTAGCTGAAATGAAACAATGTTTTATACGAAAAGCCAACAACTGTTTTCTACTACGTTTTTTATTTCGTTCCAGGACGTAATTTCGCCAAAATATTGATAAAATAATAACGTTTAAATAGAATATATAATTGTAATAAGTTTGTACATGTTTTGTTATTCACGATTCACATTCCCACAGTTGCATACGGGAACCAGACAGGATCAGTTGGTCTAAACAGAAAGGTTGGCAGGTTATTTTACAAAATGTGAACCTAGCAACTATGGTAATGATTTTTTGGGCTCAGCATAGTTTTTCCAAACTTATATAATCGCACCAGCATTGCAATAACTCGCTTGTATTGTTCCTTATTTAGACACTGCTTTCAAGTTCAGTCTTCTCCGCCGAGCCGTCACATCACGATTGTATGTAGTAGTCTCGTTTTATTCACTACGCATGTGTACACTTTTGCTGTGATATATCGTTATCTGTGTGACATGTTGTTACCTTGATGGATGCTGTAAGGGTAGAGCAGAATGCCCATAATACTCTTGTAATTGTTCGCATAATACAGCGCATCAGACTTCGTGGTGCATTGAAATGGATACCAGAGATTGCGGCGAGGCAGCAGTTCCCTAACAACTGAGAGCATTTCCGTAAAACCACAATGTCAAATGCAGTTCAATTAATTAACAATGAATGTGTGTTGAGTTTATGAGAATCACCGCCGATATTTTTTCCACGGTTAATGTTAACTGAATCACATTATAAAGATCGAGGTATCAGTAAACAATGATCTCATTAGGATGTCAAGTCTATTAACTGCCACAAAAAAAAGCTTTGATACTAAATAGATGGTGTAAATACAACAAGAGCCTTTTCAATACCTACTGTACCAAGTTTAGAATAGATTAAACTGCCTCTCTGAACTGCAAACAGGATAGGTGAGGGATTTATACAAGGCAAGGAATCAATTCGGTTTCCTTCCTGCACAGCCTAACAAAGAACAAAAGATGTGGATCAATCATATTGCCCAATGCATTCGAATGCACCACTCTAGATTGTATGTCGAGGCGTGTAATATATCACGCATAGGGTGTTTGCACCGAGTCACTGTTGGCATCCCTTTGTAATCTATTTGCGCTTCAGCCATTGGCGCTTGATACCACAATGACGTCATCTACACCAGATTCACATTATCTTAAGACAAATAATTGTTCAATGAATTGGCGTACGCTCGCAAGCAGAGGGAATAAAGATGCCAAGTAAAAGAGGTACACCTCTGAGCGTTGTGTCGGTGTCAGTGGCCATACGGCTTAAGGGAAATGTATCAAGCTATTGAACCACACGTATCGTGCATTACCGTGTTCTGAGTACAAAGTCGACCTATTATCTTGGGTGACTGAGTATTGCGACACATTTCTGTATCATAGGGGTGATATTGCGCTGCTTAATAATTTTATGTTTGATTGAACAACCTAGTTTGTATGTTTGTCCTTGAATTGATGTGATGATATACATTAATCTGTTTATATCAAAAACGCCAGATGGTGGAGTAGACACCAAGTTGCGAGATTCTACCTGCAACAACTGCTCGGATTATTATAATAGCATTCAATGATCATCATCTCCCTATCAATACTAAGCTTGGGTGTGATATGGCTTGCAAGTTAAATATCGGCGTGATTAATTGCAAGCAAAAGCCTACGTCAAAGAGTATAGATAAGAGAGGCGGTCGCTAGCTGGTTTCATTGTCAATCAATGATGTCACTGAACCACAAATGTATCAATATCGTGATTCGTGAATGTGACTACTGAATTACATAATTCAACATGGATGAAGGGTGTGCTATATCCAGACGAATAGTGCATTGCTGGCATATATGTCTCTCTACCGAGAAAACCTATTAGCAATAACAAACACTAAATAGCAGCTTGACAACCAAATGCAGGGATAACTACTATACCATCAACAACTGGTTCTATCTAAACATAATTTGCCTGCTGGCAATCTTGACCAGATACAACAACTAAGACAGACCTTCCTTGGTAAATCAATGATAAACGTGTTCAGCGGTTTTATTTTCCTCAAGTACCACCGAAGCTTCAGCATGCAATATAAGCTTCAGATGCTGCGTTATCGTTAGTTAAGTTTAATAACGTTTTGGTAGCATCTTTACGCAAATAACTTCAACAATTGTTCAGTGATCCACGCAAAAAAGGGACTTTTTAATTAAACGAGATTTACTATCATTGCAGTAACTTGCTTCTTGTGGAGCTGTTGGACCACTCAGTGTAGAAGAATAGCAAACGGAGATCCTTACTAAACTGGGATAGATTTGGCAGGATAACAGCTATGTATTACATATAAATATAATGAGCAATAGACCATAATTTGCCCTGTGGATTTTCATGATTGTCTCTCTCCCATACCCTGTGTTCTGTTCAATAAACAAATAGGGCCAGTACTTTATTTGTCTGTCGATGGATAAACCTGGAGTGGACAACTCAATAAGGTCTGAAGATATTTCAATAAGGCTATGCTGTCCTTGGGGCCTTGTACCGATCTATGAGATGGCGAAAGATCAATTTTATGCATCAGTAGATAGGTGAATGACTCTATCTATCTGCATGAGGACAGCTCCGGCCCAATAGTTGTGCGGCACACATACGCCTCTGATGGGATAGCGTTTGCTGTTCCCTTCCTGTGCATCTACATGCATGCATCATATCACATGTTTCTCTTTGGCATATGCATATCAGCACGTGATCAATCGTTACCAAACTAGGGGACCCATTACACTGATAATGGTGTAATGCAGAATGCCTCTCCTCCGAAACACACACACACGCACACACACGCGCACAGTTTATTAATGACCATCACAGAGTTCTCGCGAGCCAACAATGCATTGAAGAAATGGGACTTGGTGATTGTGATGAAAGAGACGATGTAGGGTAATCACATAAATTATAATTCACGCAACGTTTAAAGAACACAGAAAAAAATAACCACACGAGCGTGATTTAATTTCTGCTTTCATATATCTGACATGCAACAACTTGTTTTCCATAACGCATATTACCAACGTTGATATACCCGCATGATGTGGCGCGATACTTAATGTCGATCATAACAAATGTAATGTTGCCCTTTTGATACTATACAATGACTAAGCCGCAAACACAAAGTAATAATGCAAGTGCCGATTGATTTTCATTAATGCATCGATCGCAGGTCACTTTTGTAGGAATGAAGCATGCGTTAAACGCAAACACCTTGCTCTTGGCTACTTACTCTGATTTATGTTCGTTGCTTTATTAATTAAATCGTCGTCACAACAACCATCACTGTACGATTCCGCTGTGGTTAAACAGCACACATATATGTAAATTACATATGTTTTGACATGTTAGAAGGGGTCATTTAGATTGCGTTAAGTTGCCTAGTGCATGAAAGTAATTACCTGATATAAAAAAGATTTATTTTTCCCATACACAAACGAGGTACACGCAGATAATTCTGGGACCAAAACGTTTGGTTAACATTCGGTGCGGCTCACAATCAAGTCAGTTAAAAGGAGACAAAGTATCTAGCTAGACAAGACAATTCGCATCATTTTCTAACTGGCTGTCAATGATAAATCTCACGCAATCTTATCATCTTTCTCTGAAACCCATCCAATATTGTTTCCAACGTTGTTCGTTGATTATGATGTATCTTTATGAAAGATTATTATCGTCATGATTTAGACATATTTTTGTACTATGTGAATACGTATGGTCAAAATTATGCACACTAAAGAACAACGAATTACTGTGATTAGTATGGGGGTTGCAAAAGATTATCCTCAAACCCAACCATAACCGTATTAATCTACTAACAATATTGCAAATAATTTACAACAGTACGAGTACCATACATAACAATCGTATTGCGATTTTTAAAGGCCATTTAATGTGATAACCTTTAATGAACGCGAGCAACTTCGTCATTAACTAAACGGTAAAACGACTACTTTACAATTAAAATTCATGACATGCACCGTCATCGCCGAACAACACGTCACGGTGTTATCCGTTAACAGGATTCATCATCAATCAGATGATTTCTAACAAACTGGTTGTCTAAAGCAATACCAGTCTATGGTGCCATGAAAAAGACAATATGCAAACCAATCAATGAATATACTCATTACTTTATAAATTACAAAGAGTATGTCAATGGCTTTTGTGCACTTTCCTTTGACATACACAGCCATCAATAAGTCATGACGATGAACCCCCACAACAACATGCGCAACGAATCAATTAACTCCCATGATCACAAGCCAAATGATAAGCCTCTTGATAAAACATTCGTGAGCAATAATACCAACAAATACCAATAGTTGTGAAAGATATATGCAAGCTGAAACAAGCTTTAATGCCTATCGCGTAATGTCTAGGTCACAGGAGACTTCCAGGGTGTGTATTGGCTGTCTACGGGCCCCATAGGGGCCTAACCCCTGCCAGCCCGTGTGGGCCCACACGGCGTGTCATGCAGTCCTGTGCGTGGCTCCTTAAGGTTCCATAACCGTAAACGGTCTGTAGGCAGTCGTGCGGGGCCTTTACTGGTCACAGCACATGTTGGTCTCATTGGACCAAGGTATTAGCAAAGCGGCTTTATAACTCATAACAACCGCATCAATAAATTGATTTGTCGCACAGACGCACACATACAATTGAATAATCCCTATGACAGTATTTACGCGAGCCAGCAGTTCGTTGAACACAATATGTCCCATATTGGTGATCATGCTGTGAGTGATGTTGTATAAACACATAATGAATATTGCCCTCAGGGATCAAAGAATACAGAAGAATATAAACACACAATCGTGATTTTATTTCTGCTTTCATCCACCAGCCATAAAACAACTGTGCTTCTATAATGCATATTTCCTAAGTTGATATACCCGCGTAATATGGCTTGTTACGTAATGTGGTACGTAAAATATGTTATTATCTCTTTTCGTTTCTATACAGTGATAAAGTAGCACAACAAATCCTATATACAATACACGAATCTGGAGCAATGAAAAAAACGATACAAAGTTTACTGATATCTAGACCCCTAAAACTAGCTCATAGCCTATATATTCTGGCCCAGGAAGATCCACAGGATGTTTTGGGCACAAATAACACAGTCTGCAGCATAGACATATTTCCAATGGGAAAAAAGAACACGCAATACGAATAACAGCCCCTTGCTTTATGCTCAATACATGTGCCAGAGATTACTGCTTTTGCTCATTGTGATGACATATATATATATATATATATATATACTAATGATAAATATCGATAGTGATAACTGATGCCACATTTGACATCATGAAAGACGCCACGGGCTATTACATACCTATTCCAATGTGTGATTTACGGTTACAAGTGAAGGAAGACAAAATTAAGTATATATAATCCAATACCTGTCATGAGCTTATTAGACCATATCTCACTGGAAATCACGTCGATCTCTCAGGTAGGCATTGGTTCTTACACTTTTTTCTTATGGAAGGGTTTTCTTTATGACCATGTCTAAATACGACTGATCATACCTAGGGTGCCGTAATATTCCAGGTTTCTTCATTTGTCTGCTTATGGAATCAAATACAGTCACGCCATTCAATCAATCGGGTAGCAACGAAATTTTGCTTCTCTTTGGAAATCTAAGGGCTGCCAATCACTTATGCCAATGTTCTGTCAAATTATAACACATGATTGTTTCAAATGTAATATGGCATTTTTGTAGGAGACGCTTTTATGGTTTAAATCTACGTCGAATGAATCATACATGATTGAACACACGCTACGGTATAACTGTTAGGTGTATAATGTTGTGCAGGCAAAATCAAAGTTATAAGAGTATTGTTATGAATGAAATGCATAGATAGGATGAAGTCGTGAAAGCAAAATTAACAACAATAACTATTGTACATCAGTCGACAGAAACATACATTGTTTAGGTTAATACTCCTATCAAACCGATCCACAGAATGAATGCTTTTTTTCATATGACTGTCGTTGTACATATCAATAGACTTAGTCCAATAACAACGACATTAGCATAAGAAAAATACACGTGGTGCAAACTCGAGCTACACGTGTCTGTTCACACATTAATTTAATATGGTGTGCGTTTCCAGCACGACGACAAATAATGACATATTTAAAAACCGAGCCAAAATTTTCACAGGCGAGTCAATCATAACCGCCTTAACGTTTTTGATTAGAGAATATAAATCATGCGCAATTAATTCCCTGGAAAAAGCCTTAGTTATTTCTTCAGCTTATCATGACTCAACAGTGTCGTAAGGTCTATTATATTGGTTCAGTAACACAACGCCTGGCGTTCAGTTTTCCGATGAGATTACTGGTGGTGTAAAGTAGCTTTACACAGCTATTAATAAATGTAACTGTCAATGGCGAAAGTATTTACCGTAGCTATTGCAACAGTTAGTGTCGTGCGATTTGCTATAAACACGAATCATTAATTTTACAATGCCTTTTGCAATTGGAAAACTGTTAGTTCCTTTGGAGCAGGAACTGTGCTTTATTTGATTACTTTGGGGTGCACACATTGTCGATAGCTGTATACGCCAAAACTCCTGCTTCCGGGAATTATACACTTCTATGGATGTTAAATCTGTTGGGCATAATAAAATGACTGAGCACCGAACAATCGATCCATCGAGTTACAGATAGAATAGCCCCCTTACTTTGGTGTTAGTTGTGTTTATGTCTGCTTTACGCCCCAGTAACTTTGTGGATTATTTATTGCTTTTGTTATATGGTCTATTCAGATGCCACTTTAGGTAAATTGCTGTGCGCAATGATTTACGAAAATTGCCTACACGGAATGACGTGGTACTTACAATACACAATGTATCCAAATGTAATATGCTTTCTGTAAGTATGAGCGATAATTTGAGGTCCCTCCGAGAAGAGTAAATCATGTCGCATTTCCCAGACGTATTATATAAAGCTATTTGATTGGCTGCAGGCTGTATAAAATCCGAAATGTAAAGGGGAATAGGAAAAAGGCCACTTTATCCTTTTTGACATGATCGAACATGTACTATTGCGGTCATGCGATAACCGTACACGTTTCAATGACATCTAAGTTTCTTCGCATGTATTAACTGCAACAAAGTTTAGGCGGTGGCGTAAGAACATTTCGGTCTATGGCACATGTAAATTGAATATGTTTCAGAACAAATGTTAAACAAGGAACTCTAGATAATGGTCAGGTGATATCTATCATTGTCAAG
>CM067344.1:1431723-1434223 GCA_034190875.2 Urechis unicinctus | reverse complement strand
AATTAACTGCCCTGCCATTAAACAGCGTATGTTATGCTAAAACGTTAGTTTAATGGAAATAAATTGTTTGCAAAATACACAGACAGGCTCATTCGATGACATGTATAAACTGATGTTTGGTCAAGCGATTTTATACTTTCAAAGCCCGTTTTGGTTCTGTTGTTGTTAGTTCTCCTCTTCATTAGTCTATTTGCTCAGTTAAAAAATTATCACGACTTGGTGGAACTTCTTAAATACAAATTTGATAGATGAAAACTCATCGAAAAGTGCTTAACACAATAATTTAGGCAAGTATCAGATCTAACCATTTCCACACGACGGGAGAGGCGCTGTCTGAAAATGTCACGGGTTCCCCAAACTCTTCGCATCAATGAATATTATTCTCGTGTGGAGCTATTTGATGAAGCCAATAACACTTTTAACTTATTTAATGATCTTTGTTGCTACCTGACATTTACCATGTTTCCGTTTGACGACTGGAAGAAGAAAAAGATTAACAGGCCGAGTGCAAAGGGGTTCCTAGACGATTGTTCAGTGATTTGTGCATCTATTTCCATTGCAGTATCTGTAAGTAATTGGATTATCGTCAATCATTTAGGTTCCGAGACAAACGGTCTATGTCATGTTAATCTCTAGTTTCTGTCATATTGCCTTCATCACTGTTTCCATTAATAGAGGATAACTGATTAATGGCCAAAAGACATCCATGGCACCTTTGGTATATTAAATTCTGATAATGATAAGAGATCGCACTATGCCGAAAAGCAATATTGAATGATAAATGCATTCAGAATAACTATAGAGAAAATACCTTAGTAAGTTTCATTGCAAAGTCGGCATTGAAGAATAATTCTCAGATAGACCTCCATAGAATATCTCCAAGCTACTAGCACTTTAAAAACTGTCGAATATCCTAACACTTTTATTAGGGTTAGAGTAAGATTGGTTTAATTCTAATGGCCTAACAAATAAATCAAAATAAGTCTAAATCAAAAGCCATTTGTTAGCATTTATTATTTACAACCTTTATGGCTATCCATGTTTTTATCTCCAAACATAACAATTGATGAGTTCCGCGTGTCGCATAACTAAATTGCAATGCGATAACGTTGTTATTGCTATCGAAATGTGAGACAGATGTTAAAATAATATGAATTCAACGAGCAAATCCATTACCAGAATCGATGTATGCGACTGTTTGATAGCCCGCTATATTCAGCATTGACAAGTATAACAGCTGAAATATATCCTCAATGAACCCTACAAAATTCGGACGATGTAGCAAAATGGAGTAGTTATGGGGACAGTGTCCGATGGCCATAGATCACACACACGCATTGCAAGTTGCACCGTCTTTATTTAATAGTTCGAACGACAAGCAATAACTGCTTCAAGCTCAGTTATGATATAGGTCGTTACACATAAAGCAGACTTTTATGTCTGTCTTGAAATATAAATCCACACAATCAATTAATATATTTACTGCCCAGAAGCAAAAGTGTACTATTAGTTTCGCTATATTATTACCTTGACAATCAACAATCGGACAATAGGCGTTGTGAACTCTGTAGGCTAAACCGTAATCGAGGTTATACTTGATTGATAATCTGCATACACCTCGTAAATAACATCATATAAGGTGATTAAAGCGCCTAGGCATTGTGTGCTGCATAACAAAATCGAAATTGTACATTGTTAGAGTCACGTAATTCAAAATCTGATTTATTTGTGACGTAAGGAACAATGCACGAGTAATTCAACTTTGGAACAATTCGTTTAAACGTCAACGTTGTTACAGGTGAGGGAAACAAATCAACACAATTAGGCTATATTCATCTGCGTTCTTTCGAATCTGAGGGCATTATTGGGCGCCACCATATATTTTTTCGAATATCTGTCAATGGCTGAGAGGCCAATCGAAACGATAACGTTTACTAGCCCCAGTCACGTGAGTATCAGCAGCGTAAGAAGTCAAGTGGAGAAAGTGCAGTGTTTAATGACGGTGATGTAAAGTCGATAGAGACAGCCATTTGCCAATCAGTATGTACACCATTTAACTGTACAGCATCACCAGGTCCACTGTAGTGGGCAATAGGCTGTATGGTGCATGTATGTTCTTCCTGTTATATCCATCAATTGATTTTGCGAACCTGTTTTACTATGCAATTATGAAATTTTCCTTTGGTTATCATTCATTTGTATGTTTGTATATTCGCTGGTCATTTGAGCCATTATCTAGTGTGATTGCTTTTATGTATCAATCGATGTGAAATACATTAAAGTTTAATTGAGCATGCGATGCTAGCTTTGTCTAAATAGTTTATTTTATCCCAAACATTTAGCTCTAGTATCTGTAGATGACTCAGTGTATCTACTCTTGATTGTTTTTGCATATAGGAAATCCAAACTAAATCCCAGTGTGCATATCAAAGCCTCAGAAGAAATTATTTAATAGGAAACAAGAAATCTTTCAATTAAATCAGAGACAGATTTGAATTAT